>CM062841.1:9452181-9752651 GCA_031772345.1 Himalopsyche anomala | reverse complement strand
ATTTTTTTTTTGGATATCAAATTTATAGAGCTTCAAGTACCAGGACGCGCCAGCGTCAAGGTTCTTCCAGTCTCCTTCATCGATAAAGATTTTGAAAAATTGTAAATTGCATCCCCTTACCGTCGTTCGCAGACGGAAGGGCGCGATCACTACAGAGATAAGAAGTTCACGGGAACTCCATATGCATTATTTTGCAAATCACATTCCATATGCTTCCTCCATACTATATCCGTACATGTACACACACATGCGGATACATACATACACACATACAGTATACAAATTGTTTTTAAACAAAGAGAGTCATTTTCGTGATGCTAAGTTCGTTCTAAAATTGACAATTTTATACGATATAAGATCTATGGAGGGTCGTCGAGCAGGACTGCTCTGGGTCTAAAACGATTCTCAGGCAGTGTCTCGTCATAGTTGTGGAGATCAGAGATCGTTGGGTTAGAATGTTTTCCTACCTCGCTGTGAAACTTTTGTGATATTTCACGAACGAACTCGCGGATGGTAGGTATTTTCAAGTCTCTGTGAAGCAGCGAGTTACGCACGTACCACGGGGCGTTACATATCTGTCTCAGTGATTTATTTTGGACAATCTGGAGAGTCTTTATATGTTTACGGTGAGCATACGTCCATATTGGAGCAGCGTACACCATGATTGGTCGAGTAATTGCTGTGTAAAGGAGCAGCTTGCTTTTGAGAGTAAGTTTGCTTCTCGCGTTAAGCATAAAGTACAACCTTGCCTTTGTAGCATTGGCTTGACGATGGTCCGCGATAACTTATATGTATCGACTAGAATACCCCCTCAATGTAAAATAAATTTTGTACTGAAAATGAAAAAAAAAAACAAAAACGCAGCAACAAATGTTGCGCAAAGAAAAGTTTTATTAGATTTCACGAATAAAATTCTATGTAACATTGACTTGATGTTTCTATTGTTACTTTTTGAATATCCTAAGTAAACGTGTACAGCTGTACAGTCAATTCTCGACTGGCAGCAGGTTCCGTAACGCTCTAATCTTGGAAGTATTTCAAAATGGTCATGAGTAGAATTTTGTACAAATAAAAAAATATTTAAAACCTTAAAAAATAAAATTCAATAGACGGCATTAAAATTAAATATATCCAGTCATAAACGCTCAATAATTACATTTATATGGTTCACCCGCGATAAAATATTATTTTATAAAATATTTGAAAGAAACTTATTATTAATTACTTATTTATACTCAATTGTTAATCCAAATGGTCGTAAGTTGAGAACTGGCTGTGTGTAAATATGTGTATCTGGTTGACGCCGGTCAGCGAAATATTTTTCCTTTTTTTACCGGTCCGCGAATGTAAAACGGTTGAAGAACACTGATCTAAGAAATAAAAATGGCACAACTAATGTTTGAGAATTTCCAACAAACAAGTTTATCTGTCTAATTCATCTTTGATATATCTTTTACATGTATCTAAATATAATTAACAATCGTAACATAAAAGTATTTTTTTTCAAATTTTTCATATTCTCAATTGATTAAGTGACATTACAATGAAGAATGTCTGAAGATGCTGAAAGATGAGACTTTAAAATTCTCCCTTCTCCCATTACAATCTTTAAAAAAATACAGGGCGTAAGGAGCGTGATTATTCAACCACTAGTCATTTTCTTTCTATCCTCTACTTTCTTAAAAAAAAGAGAGGTTGAGTAACAAGCAATTGTATAAAAAAAATCTGTTGAAATCTGTCTTTTATTAGGATGCCATATGCTCTAAATTAGGATTGGACGTTGAATAAATAAAAAACAAAAAAATATCTGATTGAGAACTGAAATAATTATAAAAGAAATCACATTTTCGGTAAAAAAATAATAATCTTGTTAAATGTGTTTATTGTTTACAAAGTTGTACACTTTACCTCAAGGAATTTAGGCAAGATGATATTATAAACAATTTTAACAAGTTAAATTAATGCAAATCAAATTATTCATAAATCATTTGAACCTTTTCCGTATTGTCGTAAAATGGAAGTCATTATCACGAATTTTATTTTACGTGCAATCCGCCATTTCTCTTATATTGTATTATTTTGGAATAAAAGTGCTGGAAAAGTGGAATTTGTCTGTTTGTTGAATTTATGTTTGGAATAAATCACTGTCGTTTATGTTTACATCGCAAAATTTCGCCTGCGTATGAGTTATCAATCGGAACACGCAAGCAATTTTCGACAAAAATATATTTCTTTTTACGTACTTGCAAGCAGAAGCAATTTAATTTTAACATGCTTAAAAATACAATATATCTTTATCTTGCGCTTAATTTTATGAAACGAGAACCTAATTAGAATAGACTTGTTCAATGTTTATATTAACTTGTAGTTTTAGGTGAAGCTTGCATCATTAAAATTCTTATTCCCTTTGACATCAATGTACGTTTTAAGTATTGTTATGATACTAAAAGCGCTATTCAATGTAGACATGAAATAAAGGTTTATGTTAGATAAGGTTAAACATATTGACTAGAAAGTGTTCAAAAATGACAGCAAGACATCAACATTTTTGAGGTTATGTGAAATTCCAGATGACACACTATGTAGTTGAGAGTGGCTGGCAACACTTTATATGTACGCATTTTAAAAGTTGTGAACAATTTAATTACGCCTGTGTATTTATTGTAAACATTGATTGATTGAAGTGTTCATTTATTTTATCGCATATGCGGTGGCTAAAATGGAAATGTTAACATTGACTAAGTGCATTCTTTACTGTGACATATAAAATTGATAACTTTGTTATTCAATTGGTTTTGTTTGTATATGTGAGATTGCCGTTTTGAGAAGGATCTTTTCTCTAATTCTACCATACAATTTTAAACTTCATTGAAGACATTGATTTTTTCTTTACTTTAAATATCTACTAAATCAATACTTATCTACAGAAATATTTGAATACATTATGGTTAATATCTATATTATTAATTAATTTTGAATAAACATAATAATTATTTTTTATAAAAAAAATCTCTAGTCTCTTGACCAATGTATTTGACTAAACAGTTACTGTATGAAACGTTTACTATATGGTGTATTAAAAATAACATTAATACATCTCTGACCAGTGTATTTGGTTTGACAGTTACCACATGCAAATTGAACGATGCCACTGTTTTCAATGCTATTATTTAACTTATCATACAATAATTATTTACAGTATAAAATCATTGTTTACGACAAATATGGCGCTATTCGTTGTGATATTTCTTTAAAATTGCATTATTTCTATTTGATGGAACATTTGTGTTACACATATCAATGTAATTTTCTTCTTCTAGGAAATACAATATAGGGTGAATTTTGGATGCCTCAGTCAATTTCTTTCAATCCTGTCAATCAGTCTCTAGCCTATAGCAATCGTTGGTTCTTTGACACTCAATCTATCCATCGAAATCGTGGTCTTTCTATGCTTTTTCCTTCAGAGATAGTACATGTAAGACATTTTATTAGTTTAAAACGCTTGTCAATGTGGAATTAATTATTGTTTTCCAATGCTTTCAGATGTTTAAAGTACTGAAGTATACACAAACATTACGCATTCACTGTTTAAGTATCTTCTTAGTTGATAAGCACTGTTCAAGTGTAAACAGGCAGTCGAAAAATCCAGGCCCTTTTGTCGGTTCCAAGTTGGAATTTCTCTTTCCGCAGAGCTTTATGCAAATGGCACTTCGCGGTAGTACGTTACTGCGCCTGTACCAGTCCCACGGTAAGTGGAAGCTCAAATAAACTTCTGACACAAAAGCTTCGCGTCTATTGCAGCGAAGAAAGACTGCGAATGAATACGCAGAGCGATGTGTCAGGAAATGAATTGCTGATTGGAGATGTAATTACCTTGACAATAATAATTGAAAGAACCCACAATCTAGATTTAAATTTGCGATTGATGTTCGTAAGTGAAATACTATCATTGTTCTTTGTTCATCGTCTTTTACTGTCGAAAGTATTATTTTTTAGTAAATTTATGATGGATATTTTAAATTTAAGATTTAAACTAAAGATGATTGATGGAGTTTAAATATTAAATTTGTATCATTAAAAAAATTTACATTTCCGCACGCTTTGTCACTAACGAATTATTTTTCGTCTTTCAGCATCTTCAGGCATTCAAGTGCACGGATGTACTTAAATTAAATATTTTTGTTTAAATCAAATTTAAATTATAATGCTTTGCCAGCTCCCACAGTTCAAGCACATTTACTCCTGTTGAATTTTACTCCACATAACTTTTTTTAACCATGTCCGCTCCCAATGTGTAGCATATTGCCTCCAAACGGAGGTATCTCAACAGAAGTTTTTCTACGAAAACTGTTTGTTACTCAGTCGCTCAACCCCTATTTTTTTTAAAGAGAGTTACTACTCTAGATAGAAGTATAAAGCTAGGACAGGACTAGTGGTTAACTAATCGCTCTCGTTACGCCCAGTTATTAAATGATCGGCAAGGGTAGGAGGGAATTTTTAGAAGACAAAAAATGCTGTTCGTACTGGGACTCGAGCCCGTGAGATCCGGCACGGAAATCAACAACGCTAAACGCTGCTCCATAGAAACCTACTGTTGAGATTTTCTGGTTTAAATAACATCAACATCATAATAAATTAAAAGTAATATTATGGTATTTAGTTCTTCATTTCCAAAGCTGAAATATTTAACGACGGTTTTTGTAGAACTACTATAATAATCCGATATTTAAACGTAAGCTATAAAAAAAACCGTGACTCGAACTCAGACTCCGACTCTGACATTTTCAAATGGTCCGACATTGACTCCAATTTAAAAAAAATGTGCAAAATTGTACATATTAATCTATACTCTGTGATTTTTTTGATATCTACTAAAATGCATAGAATTTTGAAATGCTATAATAGATGGAATTGAAATAAAAGAGTAGCAGTTGCCAGTTTTTTCTAGACTCCCAACTACATAACATAGTTCTTATTTTTACTTTATTTTCAACAAAAGTTTGTATACGAGAACGGTTTATTATTCAGTGGCTAAACCTCTTTTTTTCACAAAGAATAGTAGTATTACGATGAAACAAGGGTTTTCTTGCAGTTAGATTATTGCTCTGACTACGCCCCGTTTTTAAGATCAGGTGGGCGGGAAAGAGTTTATACAAAAATCCATACCACCTCCATGCCCATGATGTAATCGTAAATAGTTGAGGCATTAAATCATTCAATATTTCTCTTAATATTGTCAATAAGTATTTATCATTTTAGGTATTCTAGCAAATATAAATTTTTAAAATTATTTTTTAGCTTCTAACTTAGGTTTAAATACTGTCAATAAACAGTGAAACTGAGATGCCATCATGGCAGGGAACGTGATTTTTTAGGATGGCATGTTACGGGTTAAACACAAATCTACAAAATGAAAGTAACTAATCGATGAAACTTAATTTTTTCTTTTTTTAAACTTTCATTTCAAAAAAGTGTCGAAATAGTAATGGTTTAATTAATTTTTTTTAATTAACATAAATTACAGTCGTATTAAACATTTTATAAAGAAATAATATGGTTTCGAGTACCATCAGTTGGGTCCTATGACGCAGAGGTTAACGTTGTTTTCTTCCGTGCCGGATCTCACGGACTCGAGTCCCAGTACGAACAACATTTTTTTGGTCGATTTATTGATTTCTCCTTGAAGGCATGGCTGTTTGTAATTCCCTCCCATTTTATCGATCCTACAATAACTGGGCGTAGCGAGAGCGATTAGTTAACTACTAGTCCTATCCTAGCCTAATCTTTCTATACCTACTACTCTCTTTGAAAAAAGAGAGGTTGAGCAACTGAGTAACAAAAAGTTCCCTTAGAAAAAAAGTTCTGTTAATATACTTGTATTAGAAGACCAAATGGTCCAAATTGCGAGCAGACATGGATACAAATAAATAAATATAGCTTTAGAGATAAGATAAGACGTCATAGTTGAGTTAAGACACTCGGATTTATTAAAAAACATGTTTTAATTTCCAAGCACGCAACTAGCACCTTATTCTCATTATACCGTGAATGGAATTGTATTTTAAGATATTCCTTATTCATATTTAATAACTCAACAACTGTTATTTAATAATTTATTTGATAAAAATCACTATCTCAGAAATTCTTATTTTAGTTTGTATCCAATGATTTTGTCCTATGTTAATGTTTCATATAAATTTATAATCAAATGAAAATTATTGTGAATTCAATAAATAAATATTTTTTGTAAAGATTCATTGCTTTGCAGTCTGATAAATATGCTGCGCTTAATTATAAATTAAAACTTTTTAAAAAGCATTGAAATTGTCGTAGCGTTTTCAATTGAACGACTTTCTTTCACTCATTAAAACATTCATATTACTGAAGTGCAAACATTGCGAATGGAAAATCTTCTACTGACTGCAAAAAGTTTTCTCAGAGTAACAATCTTCACATAAACTTTCCGATATTTCCAATTATCATACTCGTAAGACTTTCAATCCAGAAATGCGTCATACACTGCACATACCATGAACGATGTACACTTGTGTATGCCCCTTCAAAAAATTGCATTGTGTGTAGAAATTGACTGTTCCAATAATAGCTATGTGCATGCAGTAGCTTAATTCAAGACCACCTTTTTTAAAATGCAATAACAAACAAAAACGGTAAATAAATCTACTGGCCACGCTAATGGTCTTTAACAGTGGTTCCCAAAGTGGTTCTTACGGACCCCCAGGGGTCCTTCAGACCACTGAGGGGGTCTGTGAGAAATTCAAAATCATTTAGAGGTGCGTGAACAACGTCAGGGGGTCCGCGAAAGAATACATATAAACATATTCTTGACTTTTTCATTATTATAAATAAAATGGTAACGATTTTTACGTCCTTAATAAATCAGAATTATATTACATAAGAAAACAAGTAATGAAAATCATGGATTAAATCGTCGAACATAAATAATCTAATATCATTCTATCAGATTTATGCATCTCAATGAAATAAAATGTGTGTTTGTATTTTAAAACAAAATTTATTATTTTAATAAACACTTTTAATGTTGTTTTTTTAAAAACATTCATTTTTAATATTACCATTTACCCATTCAGGGCATTAAAATGTAAATCATTATTTCACTCGGGGGTTCATAGTCAGATTTTTCTTTGAGAAGGGTTCATGAGCCAAAACAGTTTGGGAACCACTGGTCTATATTAAGACATCCGATTCCGGACCTTTTTTTGTGATCCCGGGATTTAGGGTTTCACAAGTTGCCATATTCCAAGATTCCGGGATTGGTCATTCATCATAAAATCGTGTGACAATTGTTTGAGATTCATGGAGATATTCGAAATTCCCGACTATTTAGGGATGTGGGTTTTCAGGATCCCGTTCGAAATAAGTTAGAAATTGATAGATTTTTAAATAATCTACAAAGAAGAAGAAAAAAACAAAAAACTCCTTTCTTAGCTCGCTGGTTTGTTTCAACAAATTTTGACTGGTTGGCTGATTTAAAAAAAATGAAAATTTTCACTTCTTATCCTCAATTGTAATAATACTTATCCTGGTATTACGGGATCACAAAATTGGACGTGATCGTGGATCCCAGGATTGGAGATCATAGTCTCTATGTTTATCCGCGCGAGTCTGATCTTTCAATTATGTATAAAAATGACTATATAATAGATAAGGAGCCCTTTTTACCCAACCCCTACTATCCTACCCTTGCAACGAGCTGTAGTGAGAGTGAATAACTAGCCACTGGTCCTTTTTCAACACAACACTTTTTTCCTTTATAAAACTCTCGTTTACTACAAAGATAAGGTAGTTTGGATAAGACCGTTCTCATACAAAACTTGTATATGTCTTGTAGTGGTTCTGACAATAAATAACTAAAAATAGTTGTGAAACAATTTTGAATACTGAGTTTATTACAATAACAATAAATTTTACGCAAATAAAAGAATTCTTTATCTAAATCATAGCTTTACTCATAGAAAATAAGAGACGATGACTAAAGCAATGTCATACAGTATTGTTGGGCTTGAAAAAACACACTCCCAGCTTAACCAGAAAACAGCTTAATGACTGCTATTAATTGTATCAATGTTATTTTAATATTATAAATTATATACCTTAAAATTTATTATTAATGACTACTTTAACTTCATTGCAATTTTTTTATGGCCTTCTAATGGAAGTATTTCAACAGATTTTTTTCTTAGGATAACTGTTTGTTACTCAGTTCCTCAACCTATTTTTTTCAAAAATAGTAGTGATAAAAGGATAAGAGTAAGACAAGGACAAGACTATTGGTTAGCTTATCGCTCTCGCTAAGCTCGCTTAAAGATAGGATAAGTGGATGGTAATTTGAAACATCACATACATGCATGCCTTTGGACAGACATTGATAAATCGATATGAAAATTAATCTTTAAAACTGTTCAAATTGAGATTTGAGTTCATAAATGACCCCAGTGTTCTAAAACAACGACGATAACACTCAGTCAAGCAGGCGGGAATTAGAAACTAGAATAATTTATTTGTAAGAGATATTACAAATGTATTTATAGTCAATTTAGTATCACTTATTTATAATTTGTATTGTTATCTGTAAATATCTTCCATTTTTATATTGCCAATTGTTTGTTACGCCAAAAATAGTTTTACATGGCAAAGTATAAATTGCCTTGTTTGAATGTATATTCTTATCAGTTGAAAATGCTCATGATGTATAAAACAGTTCCTAATCATATTAAATAAATGATTCGTTTTAATAAAGTTAACTGAAAAACATGAAAGCTGTTTTACTCTTTATACCACTTAGTTAAAATTCTTATACTCTTGATTTTAATTTATTGAGTCCCTTGAACATTGTTATATCAAGACTCATTTGTGTACCACAGTTGTTCTGGAAATAAAATACCTCGGAATGTTTCGTGTAAATATATGATAAATATATTTATAATTGCTCAATCGTAAATGATTAAACTAAACATTGTTGAATTGTCATGTAAAAATAATAGCCGTTTAAAGAGAAAAGTATGTGAATCTATTTCACAGATAAACACACTTTTTTCTGGTTGCTTAAACTTCTATTATTACTATGTTGTTTGATAACATTATAAATATAGTTTCTAAATTTATTTCTGTGACTATTTCTAGTTTGTTGAATGAATGGAGTGTCATAGGACTTGTGATTGCAAGAGATCAGCGACTGGCGTAGTAGGGCGGAGGATCGAGTAGAAGATGGAGAAGATTAATTGAAGCAGCCAAGGTTAACCCTGGTTTGTAACACCAATAAGAAAGAAAATAACTGTGTCTCTTCAAACGACAATCTAAAAAATACCAGCTAAGATAACTAAAAACACAAATCGATGAATGCTATTGATAGTTGATATCAATCAAATGGCTTTCGTATAACACGGTTACATGGCGTTGAAAAAACGACGTGCTGTGTAAATCAATATTGTTTTTCAATAAATAAACATTGTTAAAGCTTTTGTCTACCATTAGGGTGGTAAATATTTATACATTTCTGATAAAAAGAGTTTACAACAGGGTTTCTCAACGGAAGGCCACAGATATTTTATATTCTTAGAAGAGCCACAGTACAGTTTTAGGGGGCAACGGGAAAATGTTGCGAAATCCGTAAATTGTTGTGTTTTAGAAATTGGAATGTCTGATAAGAGCTGAAAAATAAAGGTTTCACGTCATTTCGGGAAATCGAAAAATTCCTCACAAAACTTAAATATTACAAAACAGATATGGAGGCCACGGGCCCAAAATGGTTGAGCAGCTATGATTTGATTATGGTCAAGAAATTATGGCATAAACAAAAATGTTAGTAATTCAGATAACCCTAATCTTTAAATGAATGTAAAATAATACATTTATGGGTTCATTTCAAATTTCGATATAAGCGAATCGTTTTCCTAGAATATTTATTCAATATTTTGAAAATGTAGTAAAATTTCATCTAAAGGGATGATACAATATTTGACACTTTATATGAAAAGCTTTAACTACGTTATAGAGAAGAATATTTTATATTTAATCAACTGTGTCAAATTCAAACTGTAACTATAAATTTAAGTCAAAAAATTCGAGTGTAACAGTTATTTTCTCAACGTTTTGCGATACATTGTATAACGAGTATTTTATTCTCTTGTATGGCAGCACTGACAAGTAAGTGTTGAGAAATTATTGGCTGCGAAGTGAAAAGTAGCTGGGCAGGGAAAGCCCCGCGCATTTCAACTTTTCCTATTAGTTAATAGGAAAAGTTAAAGTTAATTTGTTCGCAGTAAGGAGACACTTTTACGACTAGATTTATCAGAGCGCTGTTAATTTTTTTGTCGTGTTTGACTTCTCACAGTTAGTTTTGCTCCACTCTCAAGAATTTGTTTTCAAGTAATCTCAGAACACCTATATGAGCTTTACGTTCTGAGAAATATTTTAATTTGCATTAAGCTATTTGACTATAAATTTCAATAAAACATAAATTATAGCTACAGTCAAGAATGACAAAAGAGATAAACATCGTAATTTAACAAACAAGAGATTTATTAACTAAATAATCAAATGATGTTTTAGAAACGTGATATTCTGTATTATAAAACAAATTTTCTTTAGGAAAAATACAATATTCAATTGTAATTATTTTCACTTTTATTTACCAAAATCAGTACCGGTTTTATTCATGGTGAGCATTATCAACTGAGAAATATAATTTATCAGTTATTTATACAAAACAAATTAAAATAAGAAAGTGTAAAACACAATTGTGGGGTTATAATGCAAAACGTACTATTTCCAAAACACAAACTTTTCAATAGAGCCAAATACTATAACGAATAACACAAACAAAATAACATTTGTATAAAAATATGATTTTCAATTTGAAAACGATAGTCTTTTAGACATTTCATATTAGAACCAATATGATCAGTCGATTCCTTAAGCTTGCATCACCATATCTACAAACCTAACTCAATATCGCTCAATTTAGAAATAGTACGTTTTGCATTTTAACCCCACAATTAGCATTGAAAAGAATTTACAAATTACTGTAAAAATACTATTTAGTGATCTTTGTAATTACATGTTAGAGGTGTTAAGCATTTTAATTCGTGTTAATTCAGAGTCAAATTTGTTTAATATTAAAATGAACTTCCACAAAGCTGCCACCGAACCCATCGAAAATAAGAAATTTATTGTTTATTTTTAATATAAAAATCTTAATAAAAAACAAGAAAAATCACTTTTAGGGTGTTCACTGTCAATACTTTGTAGAAAGGCATTATATAAATAAAAACACAATATTCCTTTGTACTTCATTCCACTTTATTTAATAGGTCAGGACCGGTTTCGCTCATTGCAACTTTTCATTTTTGTATAAATGGCATTGTTAAATTATATTTCTTATCAGTTGACAATGCTCGCAATGAGCTAAACCGGTCCTGACCTATTAAATAAAGTGGAATGAAGTACAAAGAAATATTGTGATTTTATTAATGCAAGTTTATCATTAATAAAATGTGATAAATATCACACGATAAAACGTTTTTAAGGCTTCCATTTTAAAGTATTAAGCACTACTGTGTTGGTCCATCTGCCCTTAAATTCGAGGCGGCTTTTGGCGTGTGCATAGTTGAGGAACGCAGAAAGACAGTCATTCGAAAAAATCAATAAAGACTCCTCGACATCAGAATGCATTAAGGATTCTGATTGTTAAATTTATTCTGGGACTTACCCGCAAAGATATTAAGCCTCTCTCATTCCGCCAGAGAATCGTTTATAAAGCGGAAGGATAGCCGGAACATAAAAACAGGATTTGGAGGGCAGAGCCGGATCGCTTTTATTGCTCGATGGGGACCCCGATGATCTCATAAGCCTGTACGCCTTCGCTGATAAGATTTCATTCTCGATTTAATATTGTTTATTTCGTAAATATTATATTCGCCAATGCCATCTACGCACATGACAAATACACTTTATGGCGAATGACAGGAGCTGAAAATTGATTTTCCGTCTTATTTACATAACGCGTGAAAGCTAACATAAGCTTTAAGCATTAAGCTTGCAAATTTTGTACTCTGCTGATTCTGTGACACTTGTTTGACATCTTACTGAAACATCAGCAGACTTACTAACTATTCTTAGATTAAATTTGAATCGTTCAAATTATGTACATTCAGACAGATTTTGTCACTAACGACCCGGGTTTCATCTTTCAGCATCTTCAGGCGTTCAAGTACACGGATAAACTTGAACTGACGCTTAATAAATGAATGTTTCCTGTTTATGCCCACAGATTTGAGTAGTACGTAGTTTTAAGAATTATATTTATTTGTTTGTCGGCAAAGGTTTTATAATTGTATTTATATAGGGTATAGGAGTGGAGAGTCCGGCATGTTTATTATTTCATTTAAAATCAGAAGACGATGCAGTTGTGCTCTGTTTATTTCCAATATTTCCTGGAAAAAGAGCTTATGACTATCCGTATTTGGGTGTAACATTTTTATCCCTTGTTCCTGATTGAACACGTGTCCTTCCGAAATTAAGTGATTAACAAAAGTAGACGTGTCTTTTTTCTAGGCTGCCATATGTTCTGATAATCTGGTATTCAGTGTCCTTTCTGTTTTGCCGATATAAAAAATACTCTAATCATACTGGTAGTTTTAAAATATGACAAGTAAAAAATGATATTACGAGAAAATTGAATGCAAAGATTCAAACCGTCTTAACTGAACGTAATTCTTTTTTGATATGCATGATTTTGGAATGACCTGGCGATGTGTTATGTTGGGTTGTCAACATGTTCACGCAATACACAGATATTTCACTAATTGTAAGTAATTAGCAATGACGAATTACATTTATTGGAAACATTCGTAAAAAAAGTACATCAAAAGAGTTCGCAGAACAATGAGCTTTTATGATTTTATATTATTACGCCACGTAAAGGTTTTCTCTGTAAAAATTGCGAACGCAAAATGCGAAACAATGTTTTTATTATTTTCATATACATGTGTGGGTTGAGTGAAAATATTTTTGTACGCATCGGGTTGCGTAGGTACCTAATCGAATGTGACACACATATACATATACTAGGGCATCAATTTCACGCCATATACCAGAACATATAAAATATGAGACAAAAAAGTTACACATATTTACATTTCAGATGTTTTCAGTAGAACGAACCGAGTCCTGTTTGAAAAATCGATGTTTACATTAAATTGGCAAAATTAATCGATAAAAATCTAATATTTTTTATTTAAATTTGACGCACTATTCTTGTACACAATTTGTTTTCGATCTGGTAATTAAATCAGTAGTCAGATGGTGCAAGTGACCATCGGTCAGTTTCAAGAATGTCGAGGAGAGGGAAAATAAGATTTTAATTTAGTCTAGCAAACATATTGCTTAGCATAGTAAATACAATTGAACTCTTTTGCCATAAACATGTTTTTTCAATAGTTTTAAATGTCTTATTTTGACGTATTTCGATTGGTAAAAAAATGAGTAAACATATAAATTTAAGTATTATTTTAGGTTATACAAAGTAGTTTTTTGTAACCTGTGACTTGCGAGCCAGAAGAAATTTACTATTCTAGAAAAATGGTTATTAATATATTGTAAAGCATTATGGCAAAAGTGTTTAACATTGTCTTAATTTAAAAAGTAAAATGGATACTATGATCGCATTAATTTTAATGTTATTTTTCTAGGTTGTACGTGTTTAATAATAAACATATATATTTACTTATGAAAATTAAATAAAAAATAGTATTGCCTATGTGGATTATTTATTTGAAGTAATTATTTTTTTTCCGAATTTGTTAGGTAGCTAAACTATGGGATTTTGATTGGGGAGGGAGGACGTAGAAAATTTTAAGGCGTTGCAGTGGGGCATGACTCAAATAAGGTTGGGAAACACTGATCTAAACCTTCTTGTATATGATAGAGTGATAATTTAAGTAAAACACTTCAATCAATGGCCATGAAATATTTTAAAGCATTTTTCTAGTTTAAATTTCACTATTTTTAATGCACTCACTGCTGAATTAATTTTCCACTTAAAGCTGTAGTGGAAGAAAACAGGAAAATGTAAAAATTTACAGATGGACCTTTTTGCTATGTAACTATCCTAATACAACATTTTTTTTAACTGAGTTTATTCTTGACAAATGACAACTTAAACATAAAATATCTCTGATAAAGTGATAAGGGTAAACAATTCAATTAGCCTTTTGTACATCCGCGCTCTCCGCAAATTTTAGACCCTTATTCTCGAACCCAGAGGTCCGCAGCTGAATTATTAAAGACTACAAATCATTTTAGTAAAACGTGAGAGTTTTCAGTCAACGCTAATGAATTGTACTGTAAAAGCTCTTACAAACTTTTAACTAAATAACTAAATAACATCTTTCTTTGTTTCCATATCGTTGATTTTTGGTGTCTTTTTTTGTACATAAAGCAGATATATCGAATTTAAAGTGGTAATAACAAGAAACTCATGAGTATTTAAAAGTGTAACAAAGTGCATATTGTTCCTTTAGTAGTTTGAACGCAAAAAGTTTTTATCTTTCTTGAATTCGTTTATTAGCTTCTACGAGTAAAAACTTGCATAATTTAAGATTTCGACTGAAGGTGCTTGGTGGAATTTCAATAATAAATTTCAGTTCAAGTTCATCCGTGCACTTGAACGCCTTAAGATGCCGAAAGGCGAAACCCGGGTCGTTAGTGACAAAATCTGTGGGAGTGTACATAATTTGAACGATTCAAATTTAAAAACTTGCATGCTATTAATGTTTTCATTTCTTTTCAGGCACTCTTTATAATACATCATATTTCGACTCAGGACGTATAGTTTAGTATTTTTTTTCTTCTTTTATTACCCTATTTGAAAAATGCCAAGGCTTGTAGCATATTACTATAGAAGAATTACTACAAATTCTGGTAAAAAGCTAATTCTTCGACTCTGACGCACCAGTATGATTTAATATCCTATACAAATAAAGCGGACATAGATAAAAGATATTTTTTATAAGTACAAATAATTTTTCAATAAATTAAATTTGAATCGCTCAAATAATGTACATTCACACAGATTTTGCCACCAACGACATCGGCATCTTCAGGCGTTCAAGTGCACGGATGAACTTGAACTGACGCTTAGTAAATGAATGTTTCGTGTTTATATAAGAAATACTAAGCGTCAGTTCAAGTTCATCCGTGCACTTGAACGTCTGAAGATGCCGAAAGGCGAAACCCGGGTCGTTAGTGACAAAATCTGTGTGAATGTACATAACTTGAACAATTCAAATTAAATATTGAAATTCCATCAAGCACCTTCAGTCAAAATTTTAAATTATTTCAATTAATTGTTTTCATTCTTGTCTTCTTAGCAATATATTGTATATATATTTAATTCACATCCGTTACCAATGTTATAAGTTAAGCTATAATTCTTTTTTTATCAAATATACCTAGTAGAGATAGAAAAAAAATATTGAGGTGGGATTAGTGGTAAGCTAATCGTTTCACTACGTTTTGTTAGGTTACAATTAGAAAAATGACACAAACATCCATTTCCTTCGAACAGAAATCGATTACAAAAATGGTGTTCGTACTAAGATTCGAACCTGTAAGATCCTTCACGAAACCAAACGACGTGACCATTGCACTACCGACCTGATATCAGTGACCTCAATTGATGAATGAAATAAATCATTGAATGAAAAGAGTATGATGAATTCTCTGTAGAATAATCTTAAGGGGGAAATAGTGTATTTTACATTTCAATAATTTTGCATAATATCTAACGCCAAAGCCTTTTCTGGAATCGTAGAAGTGGAATAATGTCAATGCTACACAGTCCGTAGCTTATATATAGCAGATGTAAATCACTATGTGCGTGCGTAGCACTAGTAGCGCGCTGAGATAGTCGTAGACCGTAGCAAAAGCCCAAAGCTCTACAAATTGATAGATGTAGTCGTAGACAGTGCAGTGTCTATGTGAAGCGGGTAACACACTAAACCATTTAAGGTCTGCGGAATACTTCAATTGTACTTAGGTTGGCTTAAATCAAATAGATGATATCAAGTTTAGGGCTGGTTATTGTTTGAAAAATAAATATTAACTTAGGGAAACTTTATCAGTAAAATTAAATCTATTATTTTTTTTATTAAAAATGTATTGTTGGTGTCCAGTGCAAAGCTTAAAGTTTAAATAATTGGACGACGCTTGAACAGTTATTTTTTATCCATGTTCGCTTCCAATGTGGAGCATATTACCTCCTAATGAAAGTATCTCAGCAGAAGTTTTTCTACAAAAAGTGTTTGTTACTCAGTCATTCAACCTCTCTTTTTTAAAAGAATATGGTTGAGGGATAAGGCTAGGACAGGATTGATGATTGACTAATCGCTCAAGCTACGCCCAGTTATTGAAAGACTGGAAGAGTTTGAGGGAATTTTTATACATCATAAACACCCATGCCTTTGAACAGGAATCGAAAATCGATCGTGGAAATGCTGTTCGCACTGGGACTCAAACCCGTGAGATCCGGCATGTTAGCCAACAACGCTACCCGCTGCGCCATCGGACCCGTTAAATATTATGCTGTTTTAAAAAATACAATTTTATAATTTCCATCTCTTACGGAATTAAACGTTGTTCGCACCACTTGCTGCAGATCCTCAATACTGTTCTTTAGAACGTGGTTTGTGTTTAAAAAAATTGTAGACCAAAAGATTCGTTGCATACACTGTTATAGTGTACAGAAATAAAAGTGCGATTTTGATACATCATTTAATAGCTTTACAGTGTTTGTTTTTGATATTGATAGATTCATTCAAAGTTTATAAAAATAATCACAAAAATCAACATTCTAATATGAAGTATTCGTTTGTAATGGGTTCAGTGTAAAAAAAGGTGCTGACAATGTGCTGTACTAGATCAGTGCAATTAATGTTTTGGATACAAAATATTATTAAGGGGCACATTAAATCCATAAATAGGTTAATACCTTTCCCGAAATTATACGATATTATGTTAATAGCATTATCGGCGTTTTAAAAAAGAGTCACAAACTAAACATGTATTAAGATAGAAGATTATTTGAATCGTAATGTATGATTTTCAAGACAAATAGTTCGTGGGTGAGTGTTAATGATTTAGCCAGAGTTATCGTTGTTCTGTGGAGCAAGGTCTAGAGTTCAAGCTTCAATTAAAAAATAAAACAATGATTAGTTATCAAATATTATTGAAAGACACTGATGTCATTATTAAAATACTGCCAATACTTGACGGAAATACTAATTATACTAATTTCGCATTCATTTATTAGGATCATTTATATTTAATTATTTTCATAAAAACACAATATCCCTTTGTACTTTATAAATTTTTATTTAATAGATCAAGACCGGTTTCGCTCATTGCGAGCATTTTCAACTAATAAAAAAAAATAAACAGTGCTATTTATACAAAATGAAATTGAAATAAAAGGTCTATTCTTTAAATCGTGGACATGAATTGTTTGTTCTCCCAAGGTGTAGAACCAGCCTGCCAATAGGGATGCCACTGGGGAGAGCTTTAACGGTGTTCAACAATATTGCTTCGGATGTCGACATATTCCACGCAGACGTGGGTGAGTTCCGACGAATACTATTTTTTATGTATTAAAGTAGAGTTCGTCGGAGCTTACTCAGTTGACTTCTTTGCCATTTTTTTTCTACTGATTTTAATATTAAATTGTTTTTTTTCTCCATTGTAAGAGTTTTAAATTTATAATTTGTCAACCTTGTGCAATGTTAATTAAATAAATAAATAAAATAAATTAATTTAATTTAGTATAAATAGCACTGTTTATATATTTTTCTTATCAGTTGACAATGCTCGCAATAAGCGAAAACGTTCCTGACCTATTAAATAAAGTGGAATAAAGTACAAAGGAATATTGTGTTTTTATTAATATAATGCCTTTCCACCAAGTATTGACAATGAACATCTTAAAAGTGATTTATATTTAAAACATGCCTTGATTATAAATTAATGTGAAATTAGCAGAGAAAAGTGTTTTATTTTTAAATAATAAATCAATGTTGAAAAAGAGAAGAAGAGAAAACTATAGCTAATTATAAAAGTCGATTTTTTGTTTCATATTTCTAATCTTTACTCTTATTGATAAAAAGTTAAGTGTTTTAAGAGTTCTTTCTATCCACACTAGAAGCATGCAGAATCCCGTAATTATAGGTGGTATGAAGACTTTGTAACTTACTAGGTTACGCCCTGCGTTTGTCTCCGTAAAACGTTAACTCTACTTTTCTTTTATTTTAAACAGTAAAACTCTGACGTCCAGAGAAAACGTTGAAAATTATCCATAAGATGCACTTAGTGTAGCTGAAGGATGCTGTAAAAGAAAGCAAAGCGATTGACGGATTGCACAAAATTCACATAAGAAGTTGAAATTAACCAATTGAATACCAAGCGGACACAGGTGTCCGGACCATATCGACTATGGAAAGGAAAAAAGACGTAACCCACACATATCAAATTTGACAGGAGGCACAAAAAAACGTGTTTTGATGATTTTGGGCCATATGCAAATTATGAATTATACATAACCTTGAAGTGCACGGAGACTTCTAAACTGTTGTTTAATTGACATAATTTAATATTAATTAAATAAATTGTCTAGGAAAAACCTTTATTTCAGTCTTTTTTCTTGGTTTTAATTTTTAACAAGGTCATGTTTTTCAAACTACAAAGCTGAATTTAGATACTAATTCGGTATTTGCAGCTTGCATCCTTTTGATAGAACGTGTATCAAGTTTGATACATTGTGATTAACGAAAAAAACCTGTTTTGAGAACACTGTGGGTTACATACTTTTTCCTTTCCACAGTCGATATGCAAGCGAACACGGATGTCCAAGACATTTAAAAAATCAAATATTTGGTACTCTAATAGAATATAAGCAATATTTAGATGAATATTTGTAGTGCTATCTATACTTATTCAATAAAGGGTTCTAAAATATTTAATTCGAGTGTATATTAGGCAAAATTATTTTTCTCAAAAACACGCAGTATCTCTGGGACATATTAATGATTTATTTGCGCGGTTTTCAAACGGTTAAGATTAATAATTTTATAATTATTACTGCATGAAGGTTCTTTGGGAAATATACTGACTAAAGGAGAACACAGTAAAAATAAGAGATGCAAATACGTATACTCTTCATTTCTGACTATATTACGTAGTACGCAAACAATGATAATTTAAGCACGTACTTTTATCACGCTCACGTTTCAGGAAGATTTTTTTATTTATTGCTTAGCAAACATTGTGCACGAATATCAATTTTATTAATATGACAGAGTAATGGAATTTTTTATCATATTATCGTCAAAATGTATAAATTATCATTTTTTTTTCGGCAAAAGACTGAATTTTTTAAAATATTTATAACCCTTTGTCTTCTGTTATCGTAAACAAATCTTTTTTTAAATCATATGTTATAAATTTGCCTATCTCAGTGCTTGATTTTTGAATCTTTGAATACTTTATTTTACACTAAAGAATATGGCTAAAACAAGACTAGTTGTTAACTAATAGCTCCTACTACGTCTCGTTATTTCAGGATTAAAGTGCTGTGAGAGAATTTTTAGACATTAACCGTTTGAATGCCGCGCAAATAAATCATTAATATGTCACAGAGATACTGCGTGTTTTTGAGAAAAATAATTTTACCTAATATACACTCGAATTCGATATTTTAAAAGCCTAGAATGACTCATTATAGATGAAACTACACATATTCATCAAAATATTGCTTATATTCTATTAGAATAACAAGTATTTGATTTTTTAAATGTTTTGGACATCCATGTTCACTTGCACATGTTCTAGAAACCCGTATTCGCTTGGTATTCAAGTGGTTAAAAGCAACAATGTCTTCGGACGGAAATTAACAAATTTAATAGAAAAATCCTGTTCGAATTGGGACTCGAACGTGTGAGATCTGTCATGGAAGCCAAAAACGTCGACCGCTTCACCACGCGCTCAACAATAATTACGTATAAATAATTTTCATGTTTTCATGTGTCTAACTTAATGGTAAGGTGATTTTTTTCGAAGAAATTTTAATACATTCTATATTATATTTGAGAAGCGTTATTAAGTTTCGTTATTAGCTTGATGTTATTGAATAATACGTAGACTACTATAAAAAATTTGAAGATATAATGTAGCGAAAAATTATCTCTTAAATATGTCGAATTTTTTCACAAAAAGAATATAAAAAAAAAACATGAAAGCTTCGCAAATTTTCGGGACTTTAATGTTTTTTTTATTCTTACGACCGAATTTATTTGAATGAAACTGAATTTCATTTCGGGCTGGGCAATTAATACGAAAAACTTTTTTTTTCTAAAGTTGCGGTAGGAAGGTCCGATGCCTTTTATGATGGAGAAAAAATACTGTTTTCTCAATATGAGGAATATTCAACCAAGCGGTAACAATGAAAAGCCATACAATGACGGGTTTCGATCTTTTGATAGCGGTACGCAAAAATGTAAGTCTACGTTTGATGTAGTCAAACGATGAGATTAAAACCAAAAATCATAGCAATTACGGTTACCATGCAAATTTTATATTATGTACACTAAAATAAAAAATACATTTTTTAAAGTTATTTTAATTGTAAAACAAAATATTTGCCTATGCTACATAAAAAAGTATTCGTCTGAAATCACCTACGTTTACCAAGAATAAGTTGACATGCGAGGCAATATGTTAACCCATTATATGCCGGTAGGTATTAGGACGGTCGTACACCTAGGACCGCGATTTTATTTGAAATAATAAAAGCTAATAATTAACGTTTTTTGGCAATATATTAATATTATATCGTATAGACTTATCAAATAAATACACGATGCGTCATTTATGCCGCCATGTATCCAAAAAAATCAAAACCTAATGTTTCACAATACGTCAGTATACGTAATGTTAGCGACGCGTATCGGTAATACAAGAAAGCTCTGTTTTAAATCGATGTATTTTTTATTCATGTCTGTTCTTAATGTGGAACATATAGCCCCCTAATGGAGGTATCTTAACATAAGTTTTTCAACGAGAACTGTTTATTACTCGGTTGCTCAACCTATCTTATTCAAAGAGAGTAGTAGGGATATAAGGATAAGGCTAGGAGAGGACTAGTGTTAACTAATTTCTCTCATAACACCCAGTTACTGAAGGATTGTAAAGGGTGGAAGGGAATTTTCAGACATCACAAACACCCATGCCTTCAAACAGAAATCGTTTAGTCGATCGAAAAAATGCTGTTCGTACTAGGACTTGAACCCGTAAAGTCTGGCACGAAAGCCCATCCCGCTAATTGCTGTTTCATAGGACCCGACAAAATTTGACAACTGTTAGTATAACACTGTGATTCTAAGAGTTGTCGCTGTGTATAAAATGTTTGAATTATTAAAATCGTCGACCTTGTCCGGTATTAGTGGGTGTAAAGTAAGCTAGTACTGCGCTCACGGAATTGCAGACCGTATTCATATGCTCATGGCACACAAGCGGGTAAAAAGTTGAAAAAAAACAATTTATGTACCCACTTTCTCAAAAGTACTAGGACCGTTAGGTTTTGCATTCTCAAGAATGGCGGAATTCTTATTTTGATTTCGTTTAAGCTGGGAAAATATGTGGTCAGGTAAATTGCTCTTTAAGCATTTAAGCTGTTGAAGATAAGCATGCCTAAGATAATGTCAGTTGGATATGCATTTCAACACGACGATAAAGAGGATCTGATTGTTATTCTGTTTCAAGATAAAAACTAACTAGTAACTTACGACCAAGTTCTTTTAAAAAATCACTTCTTATTCCGTTTTGGGATAATTATAATCATGCCATTGATAAATTCTCAGAATAAATAACTAGCTTAGTGTCTTAAAACCAATTTTCCCATCGTAAACAGTAATCGTTAAGCTTATTATATATGGTAAGAAACTTCTAAAGTTCAACGAAATGGAATTAATTCAAGTCTATCTCAGATTTACGAAAACATCTGTGAAGAACAGATACGCTTGTCTGACTCGTTGGTAGCAGGGTTGTCAGTCGTCCCGATTTGAGTAGAAGAAGAAATTTTCCAATACCGATTAGCGAAAAATCTGTCGTTATAGGTTGGGAGGTAGTGTTATTTTTTCTTAATTTCGAATGTCACAAAGAAATACCGCAAACACAGTATGCTTAAATAGATACAAGAAAATGACAGAGAAAACCAAGACGAAAACAATGTTTTTCATAGATTGTGTGATACATGAGTTCGTGAAAAGATATAGCATAGTATGTTTAGTTTTTGTTGCAATTGAGTTAAAATATACGTACACAATTCGTCTACATTATATTTTAATTCGTCTGCATTATTCTACATTTTAAAAAGTATTTGAGAAGATTTAAATACATAATCGTCACCGTACTAGTGGAAGTTGGTAAGTAACAGATTCATGGTTCTGAGTAAATAATAAATGAAAAAAAATAGATTTTAGGATAAACCCTCTAATAATAATATCAAAATATGGATAAATTTATATCTAATAAAGTTAAAAAATTATAAGCCAGCACAAAAGCCTGTCTTTAAACCAGCATTAATAATAATAACATCTAACATATAATTAAAAAAACAATCGTTAAACATTTTTATTTTTGTTATTCTAGAGTCACTTTTGTAAATTCTTTTCAACGCCGATTGTTTTAACACCTTTTCATTTGAATTTATTTCTGTATAAATACCACTGCTTAATTATATTTCTTATTAGGTTGCGAATCATGGCACCTTACGAAAGCGCAGAGTAACCGTATACTGTGTTTCGAAAACAGATGCCTGCGGCGAATGCTTGGAGTGAAATGGTCTGACTTTGTCAGGAATACGGAGATTAGAGAGCGGACTAACCAGCCTCTAATTACGTCCAAAATAAAGAAGCGGCGGTGGTACTGGCTTGGACACGTGTTAAGGATGCCTCAAGAGAGCCTGAACCCTGCCTGTCTCTTCTTCCAACCGGATGGATACCGGCGTCGTGGAAGGCCACTAATGACCATTCTCAGGATGTACTCAGCGGAGTTGCGGGACGCTGGGATGACCTGGGAGGAAGCAAGGAGACTGGCTGGAGATAGAGAGTCATGGAGGAACTTCGTGGTGACCATATGCTCCGTATAGGGAGCGGATATGGAATAAAAAAAATAGTTGACAATGCTCGCCATGAGCGAAACCAGTCCTGATCTTGATAGAAAAAAGTGGAAATAAGTACAAAAGAAGTATTGTGTTTTTATTAATTTAAACATAAATTTCTGAAAATGATTATTCGTTAGAATTTGATGTATTTTATTATATATCGGTCACTGAAACAGTTTATTCGAATGCTTAAAATAATGAAAGTCCCGAAACGTTGGTTTGGAAATCTGACAACCCTAACTGGGAGAGACACCTGAACGGTAGCCTGATAATCGAAGAGCGATAATTGCAGCCTTTAGGCGTTTCCTTATGAGTCGACATCTTATATTACTGTTTTGAATCCATTCCTTGCAAAGTAATTAGGTTACGTAACTGGATTTTCACATAATCGTCAGTGTTTTGTACAGAAGGTAGATTACTCAAAATGATTTGTTTCATTGGGTACTTACATTTATTTTTTTGATTATTTTCACGTTGTTAACAAAGCATGGAAGGAATTGACAATTTTTGCTGTTTTTATACGAGTTATTTTTTAACAATCATGATGTACACGAAAAGTATTGCGAAACGTTATTTTACAGTACGCCTAAACGCAAAATAATTTGTATACACGTATATGTATTTAAATTTTGTATGAATTCAGTAGTAACTTTGTAGACATTCATTATTAAAACAAAATTAAATTCGATAACTTTGTTGTTGTGAATGTTGTGATAGAAACTGTGGCACGTGCTTTGCATTTTTAAGTAGGATTTTCAGACAAAGTAGACAGAGGTGAAACACGTGTTACAATTTATCAAATCAAAGTTTTCAAATCAAATTTTATATAACATATGCTATTTACATGTATGCATGTAGACTGGCATCCCACATGTCGTCTGTGCGATCAAAAGTTCGAATCCCCAATATAAAACTTTCATATTTTTTTTCCTTTTCATTAAAGTGTATGTATGCTATACTGGAAACAAAAGCGCAGGTCATTTTAACAATAACCTTATTTTTTGATAGTTGACTCATCTTTCTGATAGTTGAGATAGAATGTCTGACATTATAGTGGAACTGTTATATTAGTTCTAAGACATTATGTGTATTTCCAGTTTATGTCAAAACAATTAAAAACAAATAAAGTTATTTCTAAAGAAAAGAGAAGTTCAGTTATAAGCAGGGGTGGGCTGGAGGGGCCTCGGAAGAGCTCGCGCTAACCCCTTGTTAAATTTTATTAAGCCAGCGAGCCCCTTGTTAATTTAAGAGGAAACAATAATCTCAGATCAAATTAGTATATGACTGCAATTTCTGAAATATATATTATCTAAGACAACTTCAGTATACACAGTAGTACATTTTTAGCTATTTAAATTGACAAGTTTACGGTAATTTACATAGTGTAAGTTTATTAAGTGCTTATTTAAATATTAAATATAATTTTATTGGAGAGATAAAAAAATTCAATACTTCCCCAGAACACCAAGAATTGATTTGAGATTAAGTGAGTCCCTTGTTAACGTATTGACAGTCTACATCTGGTTATAAACAGTTCTGGTAGAAAAACTGTTTTGAGATACCTCCATATTGGAAACGGATATGAATAAAACATTTTTTTACTGGATACTTAAAATTTCACATTCCTCTTGATATATCTATATATATAAAACAAAGTGGGGTTATTTACACCACGTATATCTCGAGAATTACTACAAGGATTTCAATGATATTTGATTTATAAAATTCTTATTTACCTAGAATAGCAGAATAAGCATTAAAACATCGGAAAAATATCACGGAAAAGAAATTATAAAGAAAATAAATATCTTCATGCAGAATAAAAATTTCAAATGACGAATAGCTTCATCAAACGATAAAATGTCGTAAGCTGGTTTCAGAAAAATCCACCAGATCGCACTGTTTTCTATATTTGTTTGTTTTTGCTTCTTTTGCATACGATTGGCTTATGAATAATTTTAAATTTAGAATATGGATTAGAATAAAAGAAATCGATGATATGAAATGAAAACGAAAGAAAATCGGATAATATTGAAATAAGGTTATGTTTATAATTAGGTATGATAAATTTTTGACAACAATATTTTGCACGAACGTTGCTTTGCTCTGAGATGACACGTTATTACACTTGGAACGCTATATCGAAGACATTTTAACGTCAAAAGCAAAGCGATGCGGTTCCTGATCACCCGAATGACTATTGATGCTCTTGGTCGCATTTACACAGTTCATCCAAAAAATGACGAATGTTTCTACTTGCATGTCAAGAGCTCAATTTGCTTGAAAATTATACTTATTGGGACATGCCAATCACTGAAGAAATTGTTTCTGAATCTCCATGTCAGATACGCACATTATTTTCTATCATTATTTTGACATGCTTCACATCGAATCTGTGAGCTGTGGAACAAGTTCAAGGATGACATGTCGGAAGTCATTTTACATCGAATTCGTGTCAGTTCAAGGAATCCCGATCTCGAGGTGAATGAAGAGATAAATAACCAGGCTTTGATTTAGATGGAAGACATGTGTTACCTCATGTGAGGCATTTTGTTAATCAAGCTAGGAATGCCAACTTTAAACTAAATCGAAACTAAATCTTCAATATCCATTTAAAAAAAAACTTTTAGGAATTTATGTCTCATGTTCATCACCGTCGCTAAAATATATACTGAAATGTGAAAAGACGAATGAAAGTACATAAAATCAGAAGGTATGTAAAAAAATCAGTATACTTTTCATGTATATTATATTGTTATTGAATACTATCAAATCATTATTTTATTTTTGACAAAAAACCAGAAAACAATGACGAACTGAAAGAAATTCCAGTTCCTTCACTGCGAAAATAATTGAAGAAGGTATCCAACTTTTCAGTAAATTAGAAGATCATTTCTTTCTAAATGATTCAAATTCTGATCGCGCATTCAAGTTTCAACGATAACTTTAGAATATATTATATATATATGGGTATAACAAACTGCATAAACAATTAATTATCGAAAAAGAAAATCTGAACAAACTCTGATCAGTAATTTTATTGTTAGAAAACAACCATAGTTTTATGAAATTGATGCGCATACTATTTCTTCTGAAAAAGAGTGATTTAGAACCACATGCTTTAAAACACACATAGAATTGTCATACAGTGACTATTTTTTAATATTTTTACGCCGTGGTTTTCCCCTAATTTTCTTATACTTTGCGATTTAGTGTATATTTTAACTCGCTGTTTCAAAGTTATGCGGATTTTAAAATTTAAGTAACGCACCCCACTATTTCTATGGAAGTCAAGTTTTTTTTATGCGATTTTTTTTTTGCGATATTTCGTGGAACACATCTACCGCATAAAAACAGGATTGACTGTATAACTGTTTGTATGTGTGGAACATTAAACAAAAATATATTTTTTTTTCTAATGAAAGATAATCTCATAAATATAATATTGAAGATTTGGAAAATGTTGCGTTCTTTGTTATAATGAGAATTTATGTCATTTCGTAATATAAAAAATATGAAAATTTAGAATGAACTTTCGTAAAATTATAAAAAAGTATTATTTGAATAATTTTGAAAAGATCCCTGTCATTATGTTGGTGACAAGCATTGAGAGCAAATTTATCCTAGACCAACACATTTCTTAGCAACAGTCTTTGTTTGACAGTTACTGTCAAACAAAAGTAGTCGTTTGTCAACATTCTGAAGATGTAATTTTATTATTTAAAATACAGTGAAATAAAGAGGTATTAGCTATGCCAAGTACTTCTAAACCAATCAGTAAGAGTGCTCGGAATGGTTTTCTAAGAGTCTTTCAGTTCTGTGAACATGAAAAATCTGAATAACAACCAATAATTCCCTTCGGGTCGACATTTCGAATCATTTCGAACTGTCACTGGCGTCGTATGCCTAACATTTTGTGCCGCATGTCAATAGCTCAATTTGCTTGAAAACTAAACTCATTGGGACATGACAATCGCTGAAGCAATTGTTTCTGCGTCTCCAAGTCAGATACGCACATTATTTGCTATCATTTTTTTGACATGCTTCCCATCGAATCCACGTGAATTGTGGAAAAAGTACAAGGATGACATGTCCGAAGACACTTTACACCGAATTCGCGTCAGTTCAGGGAATCCCGATCTCGAGGTGAATGAGGAGATACATAACCAGGCGTTGCTTTTGATCGAAGATATGTGTTACCTCATGCGCTGCATGATGCGTCGCCAGATCGAGGAATGAACGACGCTTTCAATCGAGAATCGGAACGTAAACGTGAATATGATCGAGATGCATTGAACCAATCACTTCGAACGAATGTACCACTGTTGAACCCCCAACAGAAAGTGTACGATACTTTAATGAAGGCAATTGATGAGGGAAATGGTGGCTTATTTTTCCTCCGCATTGGAAGCACTCAACCGAACTATGAAAGATCAGCGCAATGACTCAAAATGTTTTGGAGGCGCAATGATCCTACTATCTGGCGATTTTCGCCAAACACTACCAGTCATTCCAAGATCGACCGCTGCCGATGAAATAAACGCTTGCCTTAAAACATCGACTCTGTGGCGCTATGTGAAGAAACTTCAGCTAACGACAAACATGCGAGTTGCATTTCTAAACGACCATCTGCCGCAGATTTCTCCAACCATTTGCTGACTATCTGTAACGGCCGTGTTCCTGTCGACGAATCGAATGGATTGATTTCGTTTTTGCCGAATTTTTGAAATTTCGTCTCATCGAAGGACAATCAACAAAGTGTTCCTGAATATCATTGCTAATCACAAACATCATAATTGGTTGAGTGAACGAGCAATTCTTGCAGCAAATAACAAAGATGTGGATCATTTCAACTTCACAATTCAAAATCAAATCGTTGGTCCACTGCATTCCTTTAAATCTAGCGACTGTGCCACGTGAATAACATCATTTCAATGTAATTAAAATACTTTTCATTTTTAATTTTACACATTTATTGTCATATTGTATTTATCCAATAAATTAACACAACATTTATTGATTCTGAGGCGGTACGAAGTTCGTCGGGCCAGCTAGTATTATATATATATATATATGTAAATAGTATTGTGATTATTTATATTTATTTTATGAATAAAAAGTCAATTTTGTAATGCTTTTTAACAACGTTAAACACTCTTAACACAATCAGTGAAATAACAAACGTAATTTTTCATTCTACATAATGGTTCGTAAACCTTAAAAAATCCAACATTTCGTGTACGCGTTTATATTGGCAGGGTATTTTTGGGCCATAGAATGTATTTAGGTTCAAAGGTCCATAACAAAAAAAAAACAAAATTCTATTCAACCCAATGTTATGAGCCAGGCGGAAGCGTTTCTTTGCGTACATGTGTTTTAATATATATATATAAAAACTCGAATATATTGAACATTGTAATGGCTACTTGCGAGTTACGTATACCATTCAATTTACAACCCTCAATCAAATATTCAAAAGAGAATTATTATTTTCGGATTTAAATTGTTTGCATTTTATTCAGATTTCAGCCTTTTGTTTATCGTAAGGCTTATTATATAAATTCAATCAAATTACACAGATGTTTTTTTTTGTATATTTCAGTATTGAATGTATTTTTTTTTATATAGATAGTTTCAGGCTTTAAAACATACTAGCTGTAAGCTCGTTGCCCTCAACGGGGGACCATCTTTCTTTTCACATTATCGAAAAGGCGAAATCGCGGACCTATATTCATTCACTCACTCAAACAGCCAACATTATCGACTAATAATATATAGATTATTTATATATTTATTGTTTTAAAATAAAATTATAGTACATGACATAACAGCTGACGATAATTCGCCATGTACTTAACAAATATAAAGAGTCAAAATATAAAATAAAACTACATAATACATAAAAATCAACACAAAAAATCAATCAATAAAATAGTAAAATTTAACAAACAGTTCACAAATACTATTACTAAAAATGTCCACTTCTCTAGGCAATGAGTTAATCAATAGAACGGCCCTAGGAACTGGTGACTCATACCTCCTAAGCGAGGTATAAGTTTTTAGAAATAAAAGTTTTTGCTCATAGTTTCGCCCACGTAAGAATAAATTGGGAGTATGTAAATTAATAGTCATGAGAATTTCAGGATTATTAACTCGGCGCCGAAGGAGAAGAGAAAAATGCTTTAAGCTTGAAAACGATCTTCGAGCTTCAAGAGAGTGAAATGATAACATTCTTAAAAGAAATTTGGTGGAGTAGTATTCATTTAAGGAATTATCAAAGGAAAAGAATTTAAATTTTTTGAAATAATAATATCTTAGAAATTTCTTATGGACTCTCTCCAATTGCAGCTTGTATGAACTTTCATATGGACTCCAAATGATGGATCCATATTCAAGCTTACTTAAGACCAAAGAAACATAAAGCGTGCGAAATATTTAGGGATTTTGTATTGAGACAACCCGGAAATTCAACACTTTTTGATCGTCTCTATTCTCGATTATTTAAATTCTAAGCCTAATTAAATACTACGAGACTCATGTCATTCGGAATATTTAATTATATTTTAACAAAGCGCTTTTAATCTATTCAAAATAATAGTAAAAGTAAGAAACCGTTCGACTATAGGAAGATTACAAAACAGGTATTAAACTGTAAGCTTCGTGAGTATATTTCACGACACATTGTTTCCATTGGTTTGTCAAACAAATTTTCATGAGATAAAGTGACTTTAAAAGTAGTTTAAATCCCGCTACCGTACACTTCAACGAAATACACTTAAACTTAAATGTGTATTTTTTTGATTCAGCCAAAAGCACGTTCTTAAAAACCTAGAAGGACAGAATTCCTTCTCCACTGAGCAATTGTCTCGACTCCTGGGATTTCCCAGAGCTTGAAAGTTTTGTGTCTCGCGTTTCGGTACTTGTACTCGGATGTCGAGACATCAAAATCCCTTGGATTACTCTTCGTCTAAAATACTATTTATCACGTTCCGTTTTCATAGAGTTGGTTTTAACAGTTTACCTCGACGTTGTCAGATGGTTCTTTTAACAATAGTTATTTATTAATAAACGCTATAACTCTACACCGTCTGCGTGGCCAAGTGGTCAACGTTGTTGGATTTGGTGACAGTTTTATAAATTGATTTTTCAATCTTCTAGAAACACTTCTGTTGAAACAAGCTTCATAACGAGGCAATGTACTCCACATTCTGAGGCGGACATGTAAAAAAAATAACTCCTTTATAATTGATATTGAACTTGATTTTATATACAAAAAAAGGTTATAATTATTTCAATTTAAATTCAAAACACCACCAGCGATTTTTAATATCAATACAAAACAATATAAAGCTTCGTTATTTAATCGGAACTTACAGGTTCAAATCACAGTACAAACGACATTTTTTCAATCGTTGTATCGATTTCTGTTTGAAGGTATGAATATTTGTGATGTGTAAAAATTCCTTCCTACATTTGCAATCCTAAAATAACGGAGCATAACGAGAGCGATTAACTAACCACTAATCTGTACCTGTCATGTCTTAGCCCTATTATTTATATGTCAACAACCTTTGAAAAAACGAAAAGTTCAAGTTTAGCAACTGAGTAATAAGCAGTTCTTGTTTATGAGACTATATTTTCAACATTGGAAGAGAACATTGACAAAAAATCGTAAAAAAAGCAAGAAAACATGATTATTTCAAGATAACGTCCATTTATACTACTTGGCCAGTGTTAGGCAAGTAAACTGATTTGTTAGTGTAAGTACCATTGCACTGCCTTAATTATTCTTTTCATTACACATGCTGAGAACATTTCCCATGCAAGCCTTTCAAAAGCTGGTTCCGGGTGAAACCCGGAAACCAAATTATCATACCCGGAAGCTGCTACTCGGAAACAGAACACCTATGTATGACCTTTAGGGATCGGAGGTTACATTTTATCTATGACATTTACATTATTTATACGTTCGAATGTCACCTGTTTTAAACATTACGTATTTGGGACCATTAAATATGAGATTAAGTATTTAAGTAGAACGCTAATTACGTACTTAGCTTTCGTAAGTAAAAAGTTTTTATATTACCAAGGGGGTGAAATTATTTTATTTATTATGGATCAACATTTACTTTTTTGACATCGATTAAAATTTTTAAATAAAAAACATCTTCGATGGATTTGGTGGCAATTATTTTAAAATTAAAATTAATAACTTAGCTATTCCACAGTTTGTGTAACAAATTGAAATATGGGCTTTTCCTTTTTAACCCGTAACATGCCATCCTAAAAAATCACCTTCCCTGCCATAATGGCATCTCAGTTTCACTGTTTATTGACAGTATTTAAAATTAAAAATTTAAATTTAATGTTGAGTTATTATGTCAAAAATCCAGATTATCATTATGTTTAAAGAGATTAAAAATTTAAAAAAATAAATATAATGTATGTTTTAATGATTGTATTTCTGTTTCTTTGCAGGTAAGAATTTTTCCTGATTTAATTTGGGTTTCAGCCTTTGAAAAAGTAAGTTCAAGATCACTTTTGTCTTCCATTGTTTGTCCGCTGTACTATTATCATGAATTGAAATTAAAAATAAAAAATAGAAGTTAACATATAAAAAGTTATTTCAATTAATTATGTTGACTAAAAAAACAGATTGCCGGTTTCTTTTTAAAATTATAACGGTAGAGTAAAAAGAATAACCATAAACAAGAGATTTTCTGTATATTATATAACATAAATATGATATTGTATTTTTAAGCCGTGTTTGTTCTTAATGTGAAGCATGTGGACTCCTAACAGACTTTATCTCAACAGAAGTGTTTCTGCGAAAACTGTTTGCTACTCAGCTGCTCATTCTCTTTTATTTTTAAAAGAAGGTAGAGATATAATCACATGATTAAGACAAGACTAGTCGTTGGTTAATTACTCTCACCACTACTCCCGTTTTTAGGAAAGTACGCTTAACTTAATTTTAAAATGACTGGGATTTGAACCCGTAAGCTACGAAGTCAAAGCCAACAATGTTGAACACGCAGCCAGAAATATTGATTAACAACAAATAATTCAGTTTAAAAATAATTATTAATAATGTTGATAATTATTTCGGTAATATGCACCACGCCATTATCAGAAAATGCTTAAACGGTTATATTTTCGTTAATCGATGAACATTTTTATTATATTGTACTATCATCTTAATTCCTTTTAAAAACGTAACAAATACTTAAAAGTTAGCGTGTAAAAGTATATGACAGCCTTAATTTTTCAAGTTTCACTCATAATATTACAATTCTTCCAATTTAGTTCCAATTTAAATAATTATGCCTTAAAAGTATAATATATATGTATTATGAATGATATTTTTAAACGTCGATGTGAAAGTACCACTAGAATTTAATTTAAAGCAGTAAGCGTCTGATAAAGAATTCATTGTTTCTTAGAGGACAATAAAAATTCCATAGCTCTATCGGCAAAAGGTTGGATTGGGTCATTCTACGTGATTGTTTGGGGTGAGTAATTTTGAAAACTTTGGCACTCAAGGCTTTTGGGAATATACTATTGGAATTGAACGCTTTTTTTATTAGAATGAAATTCGTTAATTTTTTAAAAATATATTCACTATTTATAATATTAAAAAATATATATTATAGAAAAAATTAATTAAAAAACCTTGTTTTGAGATAGTCAACTTTTCCAAATATCATAAAGTGAACTGAAATGTAGCGTGGTAGTAGATAATTAAAAAAAAAAAATTATCAAAAAATTTTAAAGATCAAAAACGTTTTGTCGTCTAATCGTCTTTGGGTAGCAGTATAAATAAGAAATATGTACAGCCTAAAAACGTTAAGTTATCTGTAGGTTTCTGCCAATAAATTGACTTTATTTATATTACTTATTTTAATAACGAAATTAATAAATGTAATATGAGTAAATTTATTTTGATGGACGATATAGTGTACTTTAGTCTATCGATCTGAATTCGTAATTCAAAACAACCAATTTTTGACATAACGTTTTCTGACAGAATACCGTTATTTTTGATATGCTGTAAATAATGTAATTTGATATATAATTGAACATTTTGGATGTATTAATTAAAATGGAAATTCAGAGTAGGGGTTACGATGCCGGAAAACGTTAAAATAAAGCAAACACATAAGGCTAATTGGAATCGAAATACCAGGCAAGTAAATTAAAATTGGTATTATGATATTTCATGTAAAATACTGCTTCCCAGGATTCCGGAATTGTAAGAAAGTTGCACTAGGGCTAAAAAAAGATTCCAAATTATTTCATTTTAGCAAGAGAGCAAATTATTGTGTTTATGATATTGGAAATCTGGGAAGAGCCAACAAAAAAAACCGTTTTGGGAATTCCGTAAATTCTTAAGTTTTTAAAATCCAAAATTCTGCAAAAAAAGGTGTCGCGTCCTGTTCAAGTTCCTGGGTTGTTGAAATCGAATCGAGTTTCAAAACCGTCTAAAAAAAATTTCTCAATCCTGAATCCCAAATTTATTCGGGATCCCGCGATAAGAAATATTATCAATCCCGAAATCCGGGATCACAAAAATTGGATTGGATGCCCTATTAGATTGTAACTTACAACAGATCGAAAATCGGGAAATGAATAATAAAATATTTTTGATTATCTCAATAGTATCTCTTTCATCGAAACATTTCCAGTTCAATTAATTAAATTAAATTAATTGCACGACTTGGCTTAAAACAAAAGCTAAAATACACCTGATAATTTTATCTCAAAAATGTCAATATATTTTGGTTTTAATCAAGTCTTCTGTTCTTGTTATAATATTTTCCTTTGGAACAAAACCTGATTATGCACAATGAAGTGGTCGTAAATTTATTTCACAAAAGTTTACAAGTTTAAATAATACCACTAAAGCATTAGACCCTTTAAGTTAATTATGACAAATTGCCAAAAACTTCTCTTTGACCAAAACCAAAACGAAATCAAATTATTTCGACGATAATTTAACGAGATTTATTGTTTAGTAAAACATTGACCATGAATTTGGGCCGCTTGTCAATTTACTTTACGTGATTTTTATATTTAAACATTACATCAAAGCTTTGAATCTGTTTATTTTTTGCTTAAACGTGTCCGTTTTTAATTATCATCAACACTACGAACTGATAAAGGAACATATCTCAATACACACTGACTATTTCATACTCAATATCTGTGTATTGTCAAAGTGAAAGGGAAAGGCACAGAAGTTTTGTAAATCTGTGTACGCAACGTTTTGTAAATCTGATAGGCTACTCAGCATGTGTTCTTAACTCTGTCCCTGCAGGCGCATGTCCACCCATGGAGCCATTTTTATACGCCCTCTACAAAGCATTATACAACAGAAAACACAATTTTAATCTTATGATATATAATTTAATTTAAGATTTCGACTGAAGGTGCTTGGTGGAATTTCAATATTAAATTTGAATTGTTCAAATTATGTACATTCACACAATTTTTGTCACTAACGACCCGGGTTTCGCCTTTCGGCATCTTCAGGCGTTAAAGTGCACGGATGAACTTGAACTGGCTTTAAACTTCACGTTACATTTATTTCTTACATAAACACGATACACTGATTTACTAAGCGTCAGTTCAAGTTCATCTTATGATATATTTTTATTAATATTGTTTATTGAAATTATAATTAAATAAACACGTTTGTTACTTTACGAAAGAAGTTTAATTTCGCAATCTGTAATAATTCAGTATTTATATAGTACATTATAAATAAATCTTATTATTCAAGATACTCGGGGTGTGGCCGCCACTTTTATGTTCAACCTAAAATGCGCTCTATACTGCAATAAGGTTATCTTTTCCGGTTCTAAGCTCAAGAAATGCGACCCCAATACCCACATTTTCTTAAATATCTATTTTAATGTGGGTGATACAATGTTAATAATTAAGATATTCTTATATCATAGTTTTTTGGACCTTTCGTAGTTTATGTATATACGCGATAACGCGATAACGCGATAAGCCCCCGCGATAAGCGATCGTTCCTAAGATAGCTGGGCTAACCGCGTCAGTTGCAAATTCATATTTGTGCTGGGATGATGTCTTTTTTACGCGCAACTTAAAATATGATTATTTATTAAAAAAACACAGATTTTTATAAAAAAAAATGTATGAGGAAGATGCGATAACGCGATAAGCGCCCGCTTTTTTATGCGCAATTTAAAATATGATTTCTTATCAAAAAACCACGGATTTTTATAAAAAAATGTATGAGGAATGATGCAGAGAGATATTTTAAAGCCCTTAGACTATTTTTTTTTTTTTTAAATTCATAAGAATAAGATCAATAATGAGGAAACCACTGGGGTCCCTAAGCGACCCCCATCGGCAGAGAAGTATTTTTCTAGTCTCCGAGCGGCGAGAGTTAAAGACATAATATCATCCATTTTGTACACATAAATCGATAGAATTTTTTTCTGTAAAACTTTCCATGTAAACTGACACGTAAATTTCGTAGCTGAATATAATGACATTACACACAAAGCCAAAGGTCTGTAATAATATTCTCCAATATAAAGGGTTAGTAATAATTTCGTTTCATATATTCGGCATAATGTATGACTAAAAAGTATTTAAAGAAGTTGGGTGTGTAGATAACGTTAAGCTAAATACGTTTTATAGTATTAGTCCATACTCGCTCTCTATGTAAAGCATATCACGGTCTCTTAGTAGAAAAGGTATCCCAACAGAAGAATTTCTACGAGAATTTTAAATCGTTAAAAATATGTACATTAACACAAGTTTTGTCACTAACGACTCGGGTTTCGTCTTTCATAGATGCACGGATCGATTTTAATTTTAACTTGACGCTTGAAGATGCCAAACGGCTAAACACAGGTCGTTAGTGACAGAACTTGTGTGTATATACATAATTTGAAAGATTAAAATTCTCCCCAGCACCTTCAGTCAAAATATTAAAATTTCTACGAGAACTGCTCAGTCAATCAGTTGCTCAACTTTTCTTTATTTTATAAGAAAATATTAATTAAATGATTGTGTTGAATCAGGACAAATGGTTAGCTAATCTCTCTCAATACGCCGTGTTTTTAAGATTGGAAGAGTGCCAAGGAATTTATAGACATCACAAACAAATCGATTGGAAATATGCTGTCGAACCGGGACTTGAACTTGTAAGATCTGTCACGGAAGTCTAACGAAGTTGACCACTTTTCAACGTATTCGAAATAACAAAGATTTAAAAAAAAAAAAAACATTTCCTTTGATATGATTAACTATGTGTATTGCCACACCACTTTTACACTATTTGAAATTGCAACTCTTTTTCGAAAAACAATGTCATACTGATGAAAAACATAATTGTAATAATGTTATTTGAAAAGTAAAACTTTTAAATTTTATAAAAATTTTCCGAGCTACTTCCGGAATTTACTTTTGGTAATAAAATATAAATTGGATTTTACAGTAAAAAGATTTTTTCTCTAAAATACCTGGTCGACAAGAATTACAGCATTTTTATTTTAAGAGAAGACAAGTCAATTGATGCGGTATAATAATTGAGTTAGCTTTTTTTAATAATAGCGTAGTATCATATTCAAGGGTTGAAAACAACGCTTCATTTAATTGTTGATGAAAACAGTTACTAACGCACAACTGTTTCATTAACAAAACTTAGTGCTGCAGGAATTATACAGGTAATTTAAAATGTTACTGTTTATCACTTTTAGTGTGTCCAATGCTAATTATTTTTGATAAAGCATTATGTGTACTAATTTTATATTATCAAATAAATCTTATAACGAGAAATTTCAACAGATTTAAATACACACCAAGTACTAAATACAAACACACACGTGGACAAAACAATTGGTGATATGAATAAATTCACATGAAATATAAAATAATTGCATACACAAATACTTGTCTTATTAAATTTTTTTAATTTAGAAAATTAGTTTATGTTCTTTACTTTTGTTGTCTCCGTTTATTTATTCACAATTTTTATTTTTTAAAAAATAATATTTAGAATTTTCAATTTGTCTATTTAAACAAGTGTTTCTTAACCGTATTGAAAGAATCGCCCCCTTTTGCAGAAATAAATTATCCAAAATTATCTAAAGCCCCCACCCCCTCACCGAGAAATTTAAAATCCTCAATTCCCTATAATTTTTCCCCAAAATATCTACGAAACTCGTTGTTTTTATTTTTTAGCTCACTAATTTGAATTTCTCAATCGCCCCCTCGAAATCCTACAGCGCCCTCAAATTCTGAAAACTTAAAAACGCCCACCAGGGGGGCGGTACCGCCCCCGTTAAGAACCACTGATTTAAACTATCTCTTGATTGAGCTAAATATTTTTGTTAAAAATGGTTTGTAACAGTATTAGTTTTAATTGGTTTTGTATAGGGTCTTTGAATAGGAACGCTCGAAATTTGTTAGGTTATAGTAGCCATAAATAAACTTTTATCAATGCATATTTTTATCAACAAAAAACTATCGTTATTAGTGAATCTGACTCTAGTCTTAATAATTAAAGGTGAAATTAATACAAAACTGTGTTTTATTTAACAATATTATATAGTTTATTATTTATTTGGTTGCGTTCTTTGCTGAGCTCAGTCTATCAATATTCGGTCGATCAATTAACGTGGAAGGAACAATTGCACGAGTTAGGCACATCAATCAATCTATGCCCGCTGAGCAAACCGTAGGTAATTGATGTTGGCCATAAATTCTGTTCACCAGACGTCAAAAAATACTGTTATATGAAATGCCACTCATTATTAATTGGAGTAATTAAATAGATAAAACAAAACCAGCGCTTAAAATGTGACAAAATAAGAATTGGATTTAAATATATTACGATTGAAAATTTGAATCGCTTAAATATTTTAAAAATCCATACGCTTTGTTTTTAACAATACTTCAGTTGTTCCAGTACATAGATAAACTTTAATATAACATAACTTCTTAACCCTCCAGAGACGAGAGTTTTTTTTTCGATAAAAAAAATATTTCTTAAGCCATATTGAAGTCATGGATAACTTTTATTTCAAACTAAAATTGAAAAAAAAATCGCCAAGTTGTTGTATAGAAACCCCGCATTACTATATGATCATGTTCTTACTTTTATTACCGTGTAATATAGCGTACGGACAGTAGTAAGGACGAGCGTCACCGTATGGGCACGCAAACATTCGGGGTTAAAATATAGCTAAACGTGAAATTTTTAAAAATATTTACAATTTGACCTCTTTAGATCAACATAATTTCAATACAAATATATAACCAAAAGAACTGTAAATAATTTGATGTTTTGATACAGTTTCAAAAAGTAAATTTTAAAAAACGAAAATTCAAAAAATCGCATGTGCTTTTGGTGGCCGTTTCTGTCTCCGCGGCTGATGACTTACTGAAGTCTGTATCCTTTTTAACCAAATATGAGCAAAAGCAACGATATTCAGGTAGAAAAGGGATGAATAGTGGGATCAATAGACAACGGTGTTTACTGTATGGTCACGCTCGTCCTTGGAGGGTTAAATAATACGACTTTTTAACTACCTCCAGGTAACGCAGTCAAGTAGTAAGCTTTTTAAAAACTAACAGTCATGAGGAGCTAGTAGCAATTTATGTATTATGACTCTTTGAATCGATTTTTCATGATTATCAATTCTAATGATAACATGTTATTTCAAAGACATATAGAGATTATAATTTTGTACGTCATTATTTTCCTTATCGAGATTTAACGTTGTCAAAAACAACTCAATGGTAAGATTTATTTAGAACTTAATCAATGACTTTTACACTTGTTTTTATTTTCTTATTATCCCCATGACAACAAGGGTTAAAAAATATTAATTTAGCACCGATTCAAGTTTATCTGTCAAGTATTCAACTTGAAGTGTGGAAAACCCGGGTCGTCAGTAACAAAACGCCTGAAAATGTAGAATGTTTGAACGATTAAAATGTCATCTTCTATCTAAATCCTAAATCATATAACTTAATGTTTGAACTAGTAAATATAATTCCAGAATACTGCTTGTGTTTTCTTGTCAAAGAAATATTGTTTCTGAAATGTAAAGTGTGAAGTAAATAAACTCGATTTTTTCAGTTTAACGCCATAGCTCCAGTAGCCAAACGCTGAACGATTTAAAACTTTTGTCTTACTAACTTTTACAAAAGAGGTTTCGAAACATCAAACGGATTTTTTAAATCGTTCTTTATTTAGAGGCATAGATGCTGTACATTTTTTTGTTGCGCCTCATCGAATCTTATCATGTCATGAAGAGTTGTAGAGCCAACAAATAAGTTATCTTATAACTTTTTTATTCAACTTGTGAAGCATATGTTCTTCTAGTGGAGGTATTTTAACAGAAGTTTTTCTACGAGAACTGATTTTTACTCAGTCACCCAACCTCTATTTTAAAAGAGAGAAGTAAGGATAACAGAATAGGGTTAGACAGGACTAATAGTTAACTAATCGCTTTCGATACGCACGTTGTGTACCTGATGGGTGGGGCAAGAATTTGTAGACGTCACAGACACATAACTGAACGGAAATTGAATAAATACTAGTCGTGCTGGAGCTCGAGCCCGTGAGATCCGTTACTCAAACTAACAATATTAACCTTTGCGCTATTGATCTCTTAAAATTACAAACATATAAAATGACGCAGCTCCAAGATGTTTATGCTCTTGGGCTTTTATTTAACATGGATGTTCAGTCAATAGTTAAATAAAGATTTTTATCTGAAGACATGGCTGTATTTTTAAAATCTTTACAGGTTTTACATTTTAAAAATCAAATTAAACAATTGGATAATTTATTTATTAAGTATTTATTTACGCGCATACGTATCGAATATGTGGAAAGGAAAAAGAACGTAATCCACAAATATCAAATTTTACAGGAGGAGCAAAAAACGTTCTTTGAAGAATTTGGGCCATATGCAAATTATGAATTATACACAACATTGAAGTGCACGGAGACTTCTAAGCTGGTGTTTAATTGACATAATCTAATATTAATTAAAGACGTTGTCTAGGAAAAACCTTTATTTCAGTCTTTTTTCTTGGTTTTAATATTTTACATGGTCATCTTTTTCAAACTTAAAAGCTAAATTTAGATACTAATTCGGCATTTGCAGCTTGCATCCTTTTGATATAACATGTATCAAGTTTGATACATTGTGATTATGGAAAAAAAACCTGTATTGAAAAAACTGTGGGTTACGTTCTTTTTCCTTTCCACAGTCGATATGTATGTATACATGTATAAACAAAAAAGATATGTAAATTAAATTTATAAATGTTCGTCTGCGGCAGCTTCGGACAGTTTCATATACATATAAATATTAATATAAAATGTATAAAATGTCTTAAATCATGGAAACAATTTAAAACATTCATTTTTTACCTTCTCCGTAAAAAAATAATTTCTGCTAAAATACTTAAGAAGTATGAAAAGTTAACATATCACTAAAATAATGTTCGTTCTGCTAAGATAATGATGAGCTTAAGCTTCAAGTATATTTACTGTCAACATATATATTATTTACAAGCTCACCCCGAATTGACAATGGCTGCTGATTGTTTTCCTTCAGACTAACAATAAAAAGTTTTTCTTTTTTAGTGTTGCCCGCTCGGTCGTGCAATGTCTTTTTTCATTTATCTTACGGTCGGTTTTTCACGTTCAATTCACTTAACCGAACCGAAACAATTTTCTTTCACACTGCTTCCGCCGAGTTATATCCGGCGATGGAATTTTTCACAGTTTACTTCACTAAGGTATAATAATAAAATAAATATACGGATTTCTTAAAATTATTTGTTCAACGTCTGGCTCTTGAACCTGAAAAATATTTTTGCGATTTTATGAATGAAAAAAAAATGATTTCATAAGTAACGGATAACAAGTGGTGAATGTTTCTAAATTTATTTTAAACATTTTTATTTTAATGACTAATGTGTAATGTAAGTAAGCACATTTTTTTTATTAAAAACAATGATCAATATGCTGTGACTTGTATTATTTTTGATAGTCCTAAAATCGGTAAATAGTTTATAAATATTAGTTTGTAAATATTTATTATTTTATTAAGCAAATGATTCTGCAAATATTAATTAATTTATATAGTTAATAGCTATTTAGGTTTATGCATTCATCAGAACTATTACAGTCACTATAGAAAAAATAATATTTGTAAAACTAAAATACTGTTTTCACCTTATTACTATAGATTTTTAATAAGTAAAAGCCAATTCAATCAATAGGCAAATGGTCAGTATAAATCTAGTATATGGTCGGTATAAATATTATGTTTGGGAGGAATACCTAAGCACATAAAGGTGAAAGTTTTTTTTGTGAATTTGGTCAAAAGACATGATCATAAAAATGTGGTTATGTAAGATAAACTTTAAATATTGACTATTATTTATGTCGGGTCCTATGGCGCAGCGGTTAGCGTTGTTGGTTTCCGTGCCGGATCCCACGGGCTTGAGTCTCAGTACGAACAGCATTTTTCGATCGATTTATCGATTTCTTTTCGCAGCCATGGGTGTTTGTGATGCCTAAAAATTCCCTTCTAACCTTCCGATTTTTCAATGACTGGGCGTAGCAAAAGCGATTGGTTAACCACTAGTCATGTCCTAACCTTATCCCTCTATCAATACTACTCTCTTAGGAAAAGAGTTACAAACCGTTCTCGTAGAAAAACTTCTGTTAAGATACTTCCATTCGGAGGCCATATGATGTTCCACACTGAGAGTTGACATAGATATAAAAAAAATATATTAATACCGAATTTTCAGTGCTTTGTTTAAAAAATGATTAGTTGTTTTCAGTCTATCTGTACTTGACAATCAATCAAAATTTACGTAAATCGACAGATATATTAATTATAACTAAATTTAAGAGCTAGCCGCCTGTGTGGTCGAGTGGTCAACATCGTTGGCTACCGCCACGGAGGTCACGGGTTCGAATCCCAGTACGGGCAGTTTTATAATCAGTTTATTTCAGTCGATTTATGAATTTCTGTTCAAAGGCATGGATGTATGTGATGTCTTGAATTCCCACCTCGATACAATAGCGATTAGCTAACCACTAGTCTTGTTCTAAGCTCTTTCATTCTATTCCTACTCTCTTTGGAAAAAGCTGAGCAACAGTTGAGCAAAAGTTGAGCAACTGAGTAACAAGCAGTTCTTGTAGAAACACATATGTTGAGATAAACTCCATTAGGTGTCCACATGCTCCATGTTGGGAGCGGACATGGTAAAAAAAATAAAAAAAATAAAGAAAATATACATGAAATTGATAGAGGATTGGAAAGTCAATTGTGTGCGTTGTATGGGAGTCGGTGAACTATTTTAGAAATTAGTTATATTTGATATATAAAGTGTTTTTTTAGGTTACGATAAAGACCAGTTCAGTTGAACATAATATGATAATTTAACGTTGTTCGTGCAATTTATGTAAAGTACACTTTACAATATTAATTCAGGTTTTTTTTTAGATATATTGATCTAATATTATAATAGACAGCTTGTAAGCTGTATATATAATTTTCTGATTGTTTTCCGATGTTTAAAACGTCACTAAAAATAGTTGATAGCTTGGCCCAACAAATCAAATGTAGAATGATTCTTTGAGCCCCGTTACCTAGGCGAAATCACGCGTCGGCTCGTTATTCGTAATTCGTTGGCACACAGCGACGCCGACGGCGGAGCGGGTGTTGTCCGACACTGCGACCCGTTGGGGCGTCGTTACACCGGAAGCCGATGAAACGACGTCCCGCCATTTTATTGTTCAATCATTTTCACCACCCCATACCCCACCAATATAAATGAACTCGATCGAATCGGGGTGGTGTATTTATATACCGACTCGAGCGTGGGGCACTGAAACGTTTGTGCACCGTTACAGGATTTAGTGAACCGATCTAACTTTGTACAGTGGTAAAAAACGCTGTATTTATACCGTGAAGTTTTAAAATGAAGTATGATTTCCTTGGAAAATGGTCGACTGATATATTGCTAACAAAAACAACAGTTGGATAAGTTAAAAATACAAGTTTCTAGATAATTAAAAAATATTAAGGTATGTGTTAATAAAAACATAATATTCCTTTGTAATTTATTCCACTTTATTTAATAGGTCAGTACCGGTTTCACTCATTACGAGAATTGTCAACTGATGCTCGCAACGGGCGAAACCGGTCCTGATCTATTAAATAAAGTGAAATAAAGTACAAAGGAATATTGTGTTTTTGTTAATATAATGTCTTTCCACCAAGTATTGGCAGTGAACACCCTAAAAATAAGATGCGTGTTGTACTTTTTAAATAGTAAATTATAGTTTTGTTTAGATTCTTTTACGGTTTATGATAAAAAGTAATCGTAAGTTTTTTTTGTATACTACTAAATGTATCTAGCTATTTAACTTATCTCACTGATGCTTTGAAATTACAAGGCAATATCAATAATTGTAAATGTAAGATTTCTTTTAAAATATTTCATTTGAAATGCTTACCTCTCAGCAATCAATTAAAATACCGAACCTTAAATCGACTTTTTTTACTTTATCTCACTGTTGCTTTATAGCAGCGATATATTTATCATATTGTCGCCAACGTAAAATATCTCCCATGTGATCGATTCTTCAAAAATAAGTTCAATATTACGTTGGAGAGTGATTCAACTGTTCAACTGATTGGTTGAATCTCCTATTTGATGAAAAATATTTCATCTTCTATTATTATGACCAGACCATAATAAAAATGACTTTAAATTTGAATTTTAAATTATATTCATATAGTGCCAAGGTAAGGAAGACAATTTTGCTGTGGTAGCAATAATGATATGATTTTGGGTGTTGACTGATGGTGCTTGATGGAATTTCAATATTTAAAATGTTTATTTAAATATACAAAACGTGCAGGAAAGTATAAACATTACAAAAAGTTTTCCTTTTCTATTAGATTATCTGTTGATTATACCAAAGTTTAAGATAAACGTTCGAAAGAAAACATTTTCATACAGAAAAGACAGTCGCTTGGCTTTTGACTCTTCTTAGAAATCAATTCACTTTAATTAATCATTTGTTTGAAGCCATTTAGTTATTTTACTTGAAAAGTAATATTATTAATGTTTTGCAGCTATCTTTTTATAAATTAAACTACAAAAATTATAGAAGAAAGTTTCACAAGAGCTTTGTCACAACTTTCGTATGTTCTTCATTAAAAAGCTCGAACAGTCGTTAATGAAACGGCGAAGTAGTGTCCTGACACGTGCACACGTGTAAATCGTAAAAATGCGCTACATGCTGAAATAAGGTTAAAAGGGTGTCACGAGAAGTTAAGTATTTTAATAAAAGAGAACGTGGGTTTCTTAAATTTGATTCGGCGACGTTTTAGTCGAAAATCTAAAGGCTTCAATTTTATCATGCATTTGTTAATTCGATTGTATAATTAATATTTCGAAAGATATTTGATTGGGAATAAACATTGTTTTGTTCTACCTACTATTCACTATGAAGGTGGTAAGAGTAAATATAGAAACAGACTCACAAATGTACATCTTGATAATTGCATTCGGATACTCACCGAGAATTGAACAATTGTGGAGGAAAGTTAATGCCATTCTTTTCACTAATTATTTTTACTCGTTATTTTTACACACAATTATTTTTCAATTATTATTTTGTTTATAAATAAATAATTGATGTAAAAAAATTCTAATTAGAAAATCTGATGTTTTAATTTATTTTAAGTAATATAATAATATTATGTATAGTACGATAAGGGTCGATGATAAAAAACTATAAGAATGAATATGTATAGTAGCTCACCAGACAATTTCGATTTCTCGAAGTAGCTCGCATCCTTATTGAGTTTAGAGACACTGCTCTACTTATTGAAAATGTTTAAAAAACATTCTTAATACGGATGACGTAAAAAAATATTTTCCGTTACAGGAAATTTTTCCTTTTCTTCACGTTTTAAGTTGTCCGATTTACGTCACTGAGGTACTGAATGGCGTTACAAATAACGCCCATTCCTATATCGTTAAGACATTTTTCAATTTTATTTGTTCCTCGGTAGGATCCCTTTATGTTTATTTCCATTTATCTCGTTTTCAAAAGAGATTTCGCGATTCAGGTTGCCCGACCATCAAAAGGCAACGAATAAGTGCCCAGCTTATTTGTCTCAACGCTCTTGCTTTTGTATCTGAATTTATACTTTTCCAGTCGACGTTTTGAGTTGTGTATTTTCTTTACGGTTTTGATCTACAATCAAAAATGTGAAAAATAAATAACGGAAACGTATTTTAAGCCTGCGATATGAATTGCTACAATTTTCTTTTTGGCGGCAGGTTGAAGCAAAGGAAAGGAAATGTTGGCAACCTTTATAATATGTCCAAACTGATAATTGTTATTTTAAGCATTCAAGTCATGTTAAAAAGGTGTATTTTTTATCAGTGACGTCATGCGATTGACCAGTAATATATATTCCTCTAACAAAGTTCTATTTCAAAATTGAGAGTTCTACAAAGTGTTTTTGTTCGTCAATATTTACTATTAAGCAAAGGTGGGCTCTGAGAGGCTCTCACTAGCCCCTTGTTAAATTTTACAAAGGCCGACAAACCCTTGTTAATTAAAGAAAAAACAATATTCTCATATCAAATTAGTATAAAACTATAATATGTGATACAATATTATCTACGACAACTTCAATATACACATTAGTACATTTTTTGCCATTTACATTTATAAGTTAATACGGTAAATTGCATATTTTTACATATTATAAGTGTATTAAGTAAAAAATGATTGCTTATTTAAGTATTGCATATAAGTGATAAAAAAAATCACTCTTTCTCCCAGAACACAGATAATTGCCTTGAGATTAAGCAAGCCTCTTGTTAACGTATTGGCAGCCCACCGCTGCTATAAAGATACTATTTTTTATCTTTAATCTATAGAGAAAATGGTTTTTTACTGACCATGAATACAAATTATGAATAAGTGACTCTAAAGTAACGCAAATTAAAATATTTGACACCTCTAAATGTTTATTTTGTATAAATATCACTTATCAATTATATTTCCTATCAGTTGATAATGCTCGCCATGAACGAAACCAGCCACGATCTTGGTAAATAAAAGTGTAAATATGTACAAGGGAATATTGTGTTTTTCTTAACATAATGCCTTTCCACCAAGTATTGACAGTGAACACCCAAAATGTGATAAATGTTAACATAATAAGTTAGAACAGGATTGTGATTATTGATGTAATTTAAGATTTCGACTGAAGGTGCTTGGTGGAATTTCAATATTAAATTTGAATCGTTCAAATTATATACATTCACACAGATTTTGTCACTAACGACCCGGGTTTTGCCTTTCGGCATTATCAGGCGTTCAAGCCTACGGAAGAACTTGAACTGACGCTTAGTAAATGAATGTTTCAAGGCTTTCAAGTTCATCCGTGCACTTGAACTTGAACTAGTGACAAAAAAGCTGTGTGAATATACATAATTTGAACGATTCAAATTATGTGATTATTGCTTTATTTAGATTTGATTTTTATGAAAAAATGTGCGTAGAAAGGTATTGTAAAATAGTTATCATTACTATCAATTTATGGAAATGTTCACTCTGGATCCGAAATTTTTACCACGAAACAAATTGAATTAGACGAGCTAGAAAATAAAGTCTAATGTGTTGAAGTTATGTGAAAATAAAAACAGTATAATGATTGTATTGAAACATTTTCTGGTTTAACTGGATACTTCTAAGCGTTGAAAAATAAATTGTCTTGACATACATATATTATATATTGTGGTGAAGCGAAAATTAATAAAAGAAGGACAATGGAACGATTGTTGATAGAAAGTTTGATTCTTGCTGAATTAAAGAGACAGTAAATTAGATATTACACAGTTTGTTGTGCGGTAAAAAGGAAAACCACACATAGTGGAATAAATATTAGCCATACAAAACTATTTTAAGCCGCAGACCTTTTATAATCATACAAAGATCTCATTCGTAATTGATATAGTTAATATTTAGTAATCCAACCTTTTTTGATCAATTTAATAAATAAACGAACTACTTTGGCTTTTCCTTTATAACACAGGGCTTGTCAATGATTTATATAATAAATAAATTTTATTTAATGTTCACGCTTGAAATTATAAGCTAAATAAATATATATATATCGACTGTGGAAAGGAAAACGGACGTAACCCACACATATCAAATTGTACAGGAGGCGCAAAAAACGTGTTTTTATTATTTTGGGACATATGCAAATTATGAATTATACACCACCTTGAAGTGCACGGAGACTTATAAACTGGTGTTTAATTGACATAATCTAATATTAATTATAGAAACTGTCTGGAACAAAACCTATATTTCAGTCTTTTTTCTTGGTTTAAATTTTTTACAAGGTAATCTTTTTCAAACTTAAAAGCTAAATTTAGATACTAATTCGGCATTTGCAGCTTACAACGTGTATCAAGCTTCATACATTGTGATTAACGAAAAAAAGCTATTTGAAAAATGTGTGGGTTACGTCCTTTTTCCTTTCCACAGTCGATATATTTATAAGTACATTAAACTATGAGTAATGAATAACAAAAGAAAATTATTCAATTCAAAAGGTTTATAATATTTTGATTAAATGAATTGAAGTTTACTTGATAAAAGATTATTAAAATACGGCTGCGGGATCGAGTGTCAACGTCGTTGACTTAAAATACAGAAGATACGGGTTCAAATCCCATTACGGACAGTTTTTATAGATTGATTTTTCAATCGATCTATGGATTTTTATCCGAAAGCGTGTTGGATATATGTGATGTCCTGAATTCTCTCCCACCTATACTAACCTAAAAAACTGGCGTGACGAGAACGATTAGCTAACCACTATGTCTGTCCTAGTAATATCCTTCTATCCCACTCTCTTTGAAAAAAAGAGGTTGAGCAAATAAGTAACAAGCAGTTCTTGTAGAAAAAATCTGTTAAGACAACTTCATTAGAAGTTCATATGCTACACATTGAGAGCGGATATAGATTAAAAAAATAATAAAAAATAGAGTAAAAGAGCATTATATTATATTTAAATAACCCACTATAAAACGGTGCCAATAAATATTTATACTAGGGATAATAATTGTAGATAGAAATTCCGATTTTTTTGTCCGGTATTATTGCGATTCCAATTGGCCACGTTTTTTGCTTTATTGAACATTTATTTTTTCTAGCGGTATTCGTTCGGTATTGTAATCTATAGTGTTACAGCTTCAAAAGCAAAATATTACATTTTTAAGAACCTAACTGAATTGTTACGTTGCTTTCTTTCATATAATGGGGCGCGCTAAAATATATAATACAATATTTTAGAAGTGCTGATATGCCTCTCATAACATATCTAGTTTATTCTGTAATGACCAGTCTTGGATGAATACCCCCTCCAAGCTATTTCGTGATATGTTTTCGTGAGTTTCGCAGACGTGCTTCGAATTTAATCTCATATTATTTCATAGATTGCTCGATTCGCGGGACCTTGCCGAATTTACCTGGAGGGGGCCCTAAAAGTCAGCGGTCATATTCTGGTAGAGATTGCCGCGACGTAAAATGTACGCCGAAATAACTATGTACAATGATCTTAATAATATTTTAATTAATTAATTTAAAATACACCGTTAGTTTAAGATTTCGACTGAATTTGCTCGGTGGAATTTCAATATTAAATTTGAATCGTTCAAATTATGTACATTTACACAGATTTTGTCACTCATTACCCGGGTTTCGCCTTTCGGCATCTTCAGACGTTCAAGTGCACGGATGAACTTGAACTGAGGTTCAAGTTCAGTTCAAGTGTGAATGTACATAATTTGAACGATTCAAATTTTACACCGTTAATGTTTTTTAAAATTTAATAATATATTATTGATGGAACCAACCGTTGTAAGTGTTTTGTTGAAACGGTTTCGTAATTTCAGATATAATGGAAAACACATTTAGTTAAATGAGAAAAATGTTGAATGCATCCTGTTAATGTTAAGTCCAAGAGTCAAAACTCAATTCTTCGCATTATAACATGTCATACCCCTCGAATTTGGAATCGACTCGCTATGCTGCCCTGCTCGTATAACTGACGTGTGCAACTCTGGCCGCAGATTCATACAGCTGCGCAGCATTTTAATTATTTTAATAGAATTACCGGTATTTCGAATTTACTCGAAGTGAATGGGTGCATTTATTATACAATTCAATAGCTTTATATTTTAAATAACAATAAAAAACGTGCGTCGTAAGTCTTCCATTAAAATATGGAGAAACGAAAAAAGAATGATTATATTTTCACTATTACAACGGACTTTTGTCCATAAAAGACTCCCCCCTCAAAAGTATTATTCTGTTATTTGAAGGATTTACTGTGCTTAATGTTGAGAATATAAATATCATTTTAATAAATGTTAAAAACTAGTTTCACTCAGTCAGTGTACATTATGTTTTTTTTTTACTGTGATTGGATTTCCACTCCCAATGCATAGCATATAAGGTCCTAATAGAAGTATCTCAACAGAAGTTTCCTCCAACGAGAACTGTTTGTTAATGTCACTCGACAATTTTTTTTCGAAAACAGCAGTAATAATCTAAGAATAGGGCTAGGACAAGACTATTTGTTAATAAATAGCTACGTCCCGTTATTTAAGTATTGGAAGGGTATGAGGAAATTTTCAGACATTATAGACACCTATATTGAAAAAATATTTAGCCGCCATTGTGGTCGAGTGATCAACGTTGTTGGCTTCGGTTACGAAGGGCACGGGCTCAAATCCCGCTGCGGACAGTTTTATAAATTGATTTTTCGATCGATTTATGAATTTCTGTTCGTAGGCATGGATGTATGTGATGTCTTCAATTCCCCACTCCCACCCATCCTATCCTATGAACAGGCGTATCGAGAGCGATTAGCTTACCACTAGTCCTGTCCTAGCCCTATCCTTCTATCCCTACTCTCTTTGGAAAAAAGATAGGTTGTGCAACTGAGTAACAAGCAGTTCTCGTAGAAACACTACTGTTGAGATAAACTCTATTAGGAGTCTATATGCTCTACATTGGGAGCGGACATGGTTTTTAAAAAATATTGAAAAAAATACTGTTCGTACTGGAACTCGAACCCGTGAGAATCGACACGAAAGTCGACAACTAATCTTTTTTAAATATTTTAACTTGTTATTATTTTATGAATTTATCTTTACACGACATACATTTCAGGTTATCGTTGCTTTTGGGTTCATCGAACACAGTACACAAAAATAATCAATAAATATACTTGTAAATATGTTATAATAATAATAAAATTCGATACATAAAGCGTTTCCCCTAACCGATGTCATGAATTTCTCTGTAGGAAGTATATATTTATACAGATCGTTTTGTATGCCTACAGAAAATTGTTTTGTAAGATGTCGCTAGCGATTTTCCGGTCCGGCAATACAGTTTCCTGTTTGATCGACAAATAATTTCTGTACAAGTTTTTTTTCTATATATTTTCTTCCTTTCTAAACGTTAGATTATACCAGGAAGTAAAGGAATCTTACGTAGTATCATAAGCATCATTTTTATTTATATTGATAGTTCAGCTTGATAGTATCATCAGACAACCAACGTCCATATAATCTCATATCGTATTCGTATAAAAAAAAATTCTTCTCAAAATCTATCTGAGTGCTTTCACTCTCGCGGCTCGGAGACTAGAAAAATACTTCTCTGCCGATAGGGGTCGTTTAGGGACCCCACTGGTTTCCTCATTATTGGCCTTATTCTTATGAATTTCAAAAGAAAAATATAGTCTAAGGGCTTTAAAATATCTCTCTGCATCATTCCTCATACATTTTTAGTTGTGCGTAAAAAATACGTCATCCCAGCACACATATGAAATTGCAACTGACGAGCTTAGCCCAGCTATCTCACGAACAATCGCTTATCGCAGGCGCTTATCGTGTTATCGTGTTATCGCGTATTTATATAAACTACAAAAGGCCAAAAAACTATGATATAAGAATACCTCAATTATAAACATTGTATCCCCATATTAAAATAGATATTTAAGAAAATGTGGGTATTGGAGTCGCATTTCTTGAGCTTAGAACCGGAAAAGTTAACAATGGATCTCGAAATTTTATAAAGAAATAAACGATTACAATTGTAGTTAACATCAGGGGTAGTGCCTAGTTTTTGTCCTAGCCATTTGTCCATATCCGCTCCCTAGTCAGAGCATATGGCCACCACGTGATTCCTCCAAGATTCTCTGTCCCCTGCCAGTCTTCTTGCTTTCTCCCATATCATTCCAGCGTCTCGTAGCTCCGCCTAGTACAACCTATAGATGGTCATCAGCAGCCCTCCACGACGGCGGAATCCATCCAGTTGGTAGAAGAGACAAGCAGAATTCAGTGGATTTCTTGTGGCATCCTCAGCACATGTCCAAGCCAGGTCTATCGTCGCTTTTTTTATTTTGGACATAATTGACGGCTATTTGCGTTTCCTAATCTCTGTGTTTCTGGTACTATGGACTTTGGACTTACCAAATCGATAGAGCTAAGTTCTGACCGATTCGACCACACAAGGAGACTTATGAGAAATTTTTTCGTGCTCAACAAGCCAAAAGACGTTATCTCGTCAATAACCAATTAAATTAATTATACGCAAATTATAGTCGGCATGCTAAATAATTACTATTAATTATCTACGGCAACTAAAAAGTTAAAGACATGGATGTTTGTGTTGTCTAAAAATTAGCTCCCCCAGCCTTTCCAATATTAAATGACGCAACGTAGCAAGACCGATTAGCTTACCACTAGTCTTTTCCTAGCCGTACCATTTCTATTCCTACCCTCTTTAAAAAAGAGAAGCTGAGAAACTGAGCAAAAAGCACTTAAGCACAAGAGAAGACATATGCTTAACATTGGGAGCGCACATGGAATAACTAAATATAAGTTTATAATAAGAAAAAACACAGCATTCCTTTTTATTTATCAAGATCAGGACCAGTTTCACTCATGACGTGCATTGTCAACTGATGAGAAATAAAATTGAACGATGCTATTTATTCAAAAACAAATTGCATTGTAATATTTAATTTATTATCAGTTGATAATTGCTGGCCATGAGCGAAACCGGTCCTGATCTTGATAAATTAAAGTGGAAATTAAGTACAAAGGAGTATTGTGTTTTTTCTTACTATAATGCCTTTACATTAAGTATTGACAGCGAACACCCTAAACGTTTAATCTAAGTATTTTTATCTTATATGATATAAGTAATTGAACGTTGAATCAAAATAAGTTAAAATTATGGAATTTATAAGCGTTCTTTTACAAAGCAACACAAAGTGGTCAATGTATATAATTGACCCGTGATGCTAGGTAGTATTTTTCTTGTGTTTATTGTTTTTCTTGGTAAATTGACAGAGTACTTTGTCTGTTTGAAAACTGCAGAGAAGAAAAAGAGCACGAGGTAAATAAATATTGGCAGTCTATTTATCGATACTAAACATTTGTTATTTTAAAGAAACAATAAAAGTGTGTTGTTAAACTGAAAACGTTTTAGTTGCTTAAGTTACTCTTTGTTGTACACTGTAAAAAACAGATTACTTGCATATTGTGATGTGGTCGTAATTGAGGGTCTCAAAGAACAAACGGCCAAATCTCAAAATCAGAGTTTTGAATCAATTCAATTTTGAGTAAGCATTTTTATTAACTCCAATCAAATAACATATTTTTTCTTTCTATTTTAATTTGTAGACACAACAATGCATGGTTAAAATATAGGTCCCGTGCAGCTCTGTATTGAGTTAAAAATGTAAGGAGTAAATTCGTTTCTTTTCTTGGTTGTATTGCATTTTGCATGGCGGCCGTGAAACAGCGGCTGCATACAAATAACGGGTGATGGTGGGGTAATTAACAACCAACTTGAATACAAAAAGCTATATATCTTAAATGTTTACTGTTTCAAATAGTTAGGTCTGTCAAGTTTGCAATTATTGAAAATTGAAAGTATTAATACCGGTATAACAAAAAAAAGACTTATCGGGAACTTCTTACCGAGGGAATAAATCAAAATCGGTGTTTTATATAAATTACCGTCATTAAAAAAATACATAATTGTAAACGCGTAATTTTCACAAATAGTTTAATTGCTTAAAACAATAATACACCATTAAAAAAGGTTACCAGTTCTGGAGTTCTAGATTCAATATTGATACAACATTTAGCAGACTAAAAATAATTCAATTCATCGGCAAACAATTTAATTTACATATGTGATAGTCGTTTCACATTAACAATTCGGTTTTGGCTAATATTCGTAATCGAAAAACCGGTATTTTTGCTTTTTAAAAACCGGTATTTCGATGTCAAAAAAGATCATGAGTATAGAAATTCCGGTATTGCAATCCCTACACAGCCGGAATCTTATCTTAGTAAGCGATTGGTGGAACGGCGTAATAAGTAACAAATTGACCAACTAAAATATTTTCAAAATTATGCCGAGCTTGAGTGTATTAATTAAAAGTTTTTTTTGCAAAAATCTTCAACCAATTGTTTTTAACTATAGTTACATCTGCCGTATAAGCTGAAGCTTTTTCCTGAACCTTAAAGGTGTCAACCAAACTCCACCCGCGGACCAAACTTTCGAAAGCGGCTGGCTTATTAAAAAAAGGAATCAAGATCTCAAATCTTCCATCAGATAAGCCGCTGAAAGAATTTAACCAAGAAGATTTCTATTTCGTTCTGTTCCTCGCGGGCCACCGCCAAAGGGAAAGTGGGTAAACTTATGAAAAAAATGTTCGCCCAATGATTTTACCGCAATAAACCTACCGGATGCTACAAAAATACTGAACCACCGGAAAGATTTATTTTTATGAATGTTTTTCTACGAGAGAGAGTAACAAATTCGAATTGAATTATTAGTTCAAATTACTTACAGTTGTTTCAAAAAACATAGCACGCAGTATTTCCTGAAAATTTGGCTTATTTTGTATTGCTTCTAAGTAAGACGTAAAAGTATAAACGATATTTTAAAATGCTGACAAAATAAAAAGAGATAACTGTTTTTTTAAATTACTTAACAATAAAACAACTATTAAAAATGTATTTTAAATAATATCTTAAATTGAAATTGAAAACTGTGTCAATTATATAATATATAATATTTCATTAGCAGCAAATATATTTTATTACATTACAATTGAGGGCTCACGAAACATAGGCAACGGTTTTCATAATCCTTTAAAGTTGACAAATCAATAAACACATTTTTTTGTCTAATATATAAAAGCTTCTGAAAAAATTACATTAAGTAAAATATTTTTACTAGTTATTAATTAAAATACACATTATTTTGTGAAAACCGCGAAATAACTCCCGTGTTTGCTATATAGCCCATGTAAACTGCTGCTTTTGTTTCAAACTCGATTTTGACTGCTTAAAAAGTATGACAATGAAATATTATATATTAATCATTTAAGACAAATCATGGAGACTGACATCGTTGTTTCCAGAGCCCTCAATTGTTACTAAGTTGTTATAAAGTAATTTATCATATCTCTCGTTTAAATAAATATAAGATTATCTTTACCTCCGTAAAAAGAGGATTTGACTCTGTCCCAAAATATTTACACTAACCACTGATTATTTATTTGAAAAATGTTATTTTTTTAATATTAAATTTTAGTTTATTTTATTTCAGTAGTAACATAAATCATCGATGCTAGAAAGTTTATTCTAAAAGCTGATATTTTAAATTTTCTGTTTACTCAAAACTATCAATCAGTTAATTAACAACTTTTGTCACGAAGATGAAGATTTTAATGATTTTTCGAATATTTAAAAGAGAAATATTGAGTTTTATATTTGCAGAGTAGAAAATAAATAATTTTATAACACTTTTAAGATTAATTATCCTGACTGTTATGTATGATTTTATAGTATACATAATGTTGTAAGCAAATAAAAATGTTTTGTCAACAATTGTGAAGTAACTAAGTGGGATACGTGTATTGCTTCATCGGAAAATTATTCTACGTCTAAATATATACCAACTAAGTAGAGATATTGTATATCCCTTAATAAACAAACGCACTAGAAAATTAAGGGTCTGTGTATAGATAACACCAGTAGGGTAGTGGGAAATAATCACGTCTTGCATTAATAATTACTCGCTTGGTCGTAAAAGGCAGAGAAACTAAGGGATTTAAATATATTCAAAATAGATGGGCGGAAGTCATTGATTTTATTAATAATATTTTTTTAAATTGTTACTTTTGGACTGTTAATTTATCAATTATTCGTGAAAATTTTAAAATTTATTATCATCTATATACATACTAAATAAGCGGGTCTAATAAACTGCATTTGGTTTTTACGGTTGGTCGTACTTTTTTTATCCGTGTCTACGAGGTATCTCAAAAGATTTTTTTAAAAGAACTGTTTGTTACTCAGTCGCTCAACCTCTCATTTTTCAAAGAGAGTAGTAGGGACACAAGGATAAAGCTAAGACAGAACAAGTGATAAGCTAATCGCTCTCTCTACGCTCAGTGGCTAAAAATCGGAAATGGTGGGAGGGACATCACACCTACCCATGTCTTCGAACAGAAATCGGTAAATCTATCGGAAAAATTCTGTCTGTACTGGTACTCAGGCCCTTGAGGTTTGGCACGGAAGCCAACAACGCTAGCCGCTGCGCCATACGACCCGACATTACATTAATGGTATTAATTAAATTAAATAACTGCAGCTACGATTTCTGTTGATTTTATATAAACGATATTTCATGATTTATTCGACCAATCAAAAGAGTGAGTTATTTTGAGTCAGACTGTAAAAATTAACGCAATTTCATTAAGTAGAACGTTATTAAGTAAAACAAAATATCTTCCAATAATCTGTCTTATGCGTATAACGAATGAACATAAATAATTTGCCATATAAAAAATTCTGTTAAATGTTACGTAAAAAATAAATACAATAATAATGTTGAGTATTAGAGCACCTCTTTATTTTAGTGTCATGGTACTAGTTAATTTGAGAATTGTCCATTTGGATACTTTCTAGGTGTCATTTTCTCAACTATTTTAGTATTATAATGTAATCCATGTAACCGATATACTTATTCGTTGGTAAGTTTTGACAATTGTAAATATTTTTTCATAATCAAATATTTGAAATGAAAATCTATTACATATTGCATATTATTGCATTTTATAGCAAAAATAAATTTTGTTATAACTGTATGTTGGGAAAAATATGTAGATGTGTGCAGTGGTAATGGTTGAAATATTATAGGGGCTGTGTCAAAAATACTAAATGTTTTAAAAATAACTTGTATTCTCCAAACGATAAATTGTTAACTAAATCACGCTCAACCTCTTATTCAACATAATTAAAACATGGTCATTCACGGGAAAGTTATTTAAAACATAAAAGTATTAATATGAAAATATATGGGTAATCCCATAAAAAATAGTTAAAGATAATTTACCTTGAAATAAACATAATGCTTTTACGTAATAATCTTTTAAAGATCAAGACTTCCGCCGGAAAATGCTAAATTTACCCATCAACTTAAAGAGATATTGTTTTAACTATACGTTGGGAAAAATATGTAGATATGTGATGGTGCCATGGTAATGATTGAAATATTATAGGGGCTTTGTCAAACATGCAAAATGTCTTAAAAATAACTTGTATTCTCCAAAGATAAGTTGTTAACTAAATCACACTTAAAATTGTATTTAATTAAAACTTTACTATGAACGTGAAGGTTACTTAAAGCTTAAAAGTATGCAATGATATAGGGTAATCACCAGCGGTGGGCTGCCAATACAGTAACAAGGGGCTCGCTTAATCTTCTCTAAGATTTTGGAGAAAGTGTTAATTTTTTATCACTCATATGAAGTTATACGCAATAACCATTAAAGCTATTGATTGGTATACATTATTACATGATATACATTATTACTTATGTAATTAAATTATATTGCGTATTTATGGATTATATAACGCAAAGATTTGAGAATATTGTTTTTCTTAATTTAACAAGGGGCTCGCCGGCCTAAGTAATATTTAACAGGGAGCTCGCCCATCCAACCCACCCCTGGTAATCACCTTAAAATAAAAATAGAATGCTTTTACGTAATAAACTTTTTAAAAATCAAGACCCATCAACTAAAAAATCTTCATCGTCAGACACATTTCATAACTAGCAAAAAATCTACTGTAATTTTAGTGTCACCGTGTAGTGTTTTGCCACGTTTCCGTGCCGTAAAGCAATTTCGGAGAAAATCTTTCTCGCAAATGGGTTTTGATACATAAAACGATCACTTAAGTGTAAGATTACTCCAAAATACTTATACCTTTGTGAATACACAATATTTTCCTACACGCTGATAATCGTGTTTAATGTGTTTTTTCTTGCAATATTTTTACAACACATAGAGTGTTTAAAAGCAATTTAACGAGAGTGTTCAATAAATTTAAGATATTGCGACTAGTAACTCTTGTATCTAAAAGTATTAAATCGTATATTCAGATACGCCTTCGTATTACGCTATTTATGTGTTTATGCATACTGGACCAAATAATACTGACACTAAATGTGATAGACTGTATGCGATTTGGTTATGAGATCATTTTTCATATCGACTGTGGAAAGGAAAAAAAGACGTAACCCTCAATTTTCCAAAACAGTTTTTTTTCGATAATCACAATGTGTAGAACTTGACACACATTCTATCAAAAGGATGGAAGCTGAAAATGCCAAATAAGTATCTAAAAGATGACCTTGTAAAAAATTAAAACCAAGAAAAAACACTGAAATAAAAGTTTTTCCGAGACAATTTCTTTAAATAATATTAGGTTATGTCAATTAAACAGTAGTTTAGAAGTATCGGTGCACTTCAAGGTTGTGTATAATTCATAATTTTCATATGTCACAAAATTATCAAAACACGTTTTTAGCGCCTCCTGTAAAATTTGACATGTGTGGGTTTCGTCCTTTTTCCTTTCCACAGTCGATATTAAACATATAGGCTTCGATTAAGATTTGGAAACCTTTACAACATACAGAATCAAATTGACTTTTACCCTTAATAATCGGCTGCCAGCATTTATTTTCAATGATACAGTATAACTTTAACAAAACCGCAAGTCGGATCGCACGACACAGCTGTTAGCGTTGTTGGGTTCCGTGCCAGGTCTTACGGGTTCGAGTCTAAGTGCAAATAGCATCTTTTTAGATCAATTTATCGATTTCTTTTCAAAACCATGGGTGTTTGTGATGTCTAAAACCCCCCTCCCGCTGATCCTTTAAAAACTGAGCGTGGCGAGAGCAATTAGTAAATCATTAGTCTTATCCTTTTGTCCTACTCTATTTGAAAAAGAGAATTTGAGCGACTGAGTAATAAACAGTTCTCGTAAAAAAAAACTGTTGATACCTCTATTATAAGGCCATATGCTCTAAATTAGGAGCGTAAATGGACAAATAAAATCTTTATGAAAATCACCTGTAAATGATTATGATATATATATATATATATATATATATATATATATGACAGCATTTTGTGTGAAATATTTAGATTTTTTTTAATTTTTTTAAAAAATATTTGACATTATTACAGCTTCCGTCAATGCTTCAAATATTTTGAAGTTGAAAGATCATACGAGATATACTCGATGAGAAATTTTGAAAGTCACATGAGATTAACTCAAGGATAATTGACTTCACAAACACCCATGTCTTAGATCTCAAATTAAAATTGAAAACAAATCCAATTTGACATAAACCTTACCGGGAATCGAACCCAGACCCACCTGATCGGTAGAGCAAGCTCTAACCTACTAAACCACAGCGGGCGACATATTAAAATACCGAATGTGATTAGTCGTATTTTTTCAGTTTACTTAAACTTTTTTTGCAATACTGATATTGATATTTTTGAAATCGGTGCTAATACGAAATACTGGTATACATTTTGATATGCATTCGTCCGGTATTGCAATCAGTACATGGTCTGTGAAATAAGCAAATAAAGTTCGTTCAACCAAACTACAACCTATTGGTGTACCTCAGGCAGTGCTGGCGCGAGGTTATTAGGCGCCCTAGGCAACGGTTATTGGCGCGCCCCCTTTTTAATACATCGTCCCATTTTTATTTTGAAATAATGAAAAATAAACAATTCGGTATCATTTTTCGGTTTTAAATATTTATTCGTGTCCGCTTCTAATGTAGAGCATATGGCTATCTAATGAAGACATCTTAAGAGATTTTTTTCTATGTTAACTGTTTGTTGCCCAGTCGCTCAACCTTTTTATTCGAATCATATAAAAAATATATAATTACAACGAACAAATACAAACATCAAAATAAAATTATTAAATATTATTTATTATTGTAGTATTAGAGTATATAACAATAGTTTTAACACTCCATTTATGCGCCTTCTGATGGTTTTCGCTCCAGGCGGTTGCCAATTTCGCCTTTATAGTGACGCCGGCTCTGTCCTCAGGTTGAAAGATAATCATCTCATACAGCTCATTGATGCAATATCAGGTATCAGTAAACATTGATTCTAAGTATAACTGTCTTGTTTATGTTTGTAAACATACTAATTAACAATGTAATGAGTATTTTGCGTAATATGTTATTTGATAATATCACTATTCATGCAGTATTTTCTTATGTCCTCGAGGTATAATTAATATAATTAATATAGTAGTCAAATACCAGAGAAAAGTATAAACCTTTAACAGGTATATTTCTCATGTGCAAAAATAATAAGAATCGTATTCTGGACGGTCTGAAGTACACAACACCGTCACTGTGAACGTAAGGATCAGTTTTAAAGTGTACTGTCAATGTACCAAAGCCATAAACAATAAGACAAAAGCATAAAAAAAACAACTGATCATAAATTTATATCGCCTAAAAATCTTTGGTTTGCTGTAGCAATAAGAAATCTGTAAAGCTAAAAATCATTGAGTTATTCATAGGTTTCTCTGCCAGTAATAACTGTCAACAAAATTGACTTGCTACGTATTTCTTTTAATATTAAAATAAATACGAATAATTTGTGAACTTGTTTTAGCATGTTTGTATTAATATTTAAAAACACTCAATTTTTGACAGAGGGTTTTGAGGTAGTATACAGACTAGAGATTCTGTGTCGAGACAACCCGAGAGTAAATTCTCGGAAAATCTATGCCTTTTAGCAGTCCTGGTTTCCGGGACATTTGAATGTCAAAATAGAAACATAAGTATTACATATGTAAAATTTGTACATAAAAGATTTTATTCATTCAATACAGGTATAGTTTGAGAATTTTTATATTTTAAAAACATTTGTAAATTTCTTAAGATAATAAAAGAAAAAAATAGAAACATTCAAAATTATAAATATATTTATTAAAATAAAATATTACTAGTGAACGAACGTGTGACACACATTGGTTTGCAATAGCTTTGTTTTTCTGCGTACTTCTGATGGTTTGCAAACTGTTTTCGAACTAGAATCGAATTGAAAGCTTTTAGATTCTAATTCGAAAACGGTTTGCAAACCGTCAGCAAACCGTCAGAAGTACGCAGAAGAACAGAACTAATAATAACCATAAAATTACTGATGTATTTTTTATGTATTTTTAAAATGTACTTTTTTCAAATGAAACGTTGTTATTTAAAAAATAAAACGAATCCCTCGAATAATGTGTAATAAAAACAATATAAATACTAAAAATACAATATTGCCATCTTTTGCAATATTTATAACTTGCATGAATTTTGAGGTACCATCAGTGTTTAACCGTGTAAATATTAAGACAAGACTTCAAAATCAATAATACCGACGATCAGTTATTTCATTTCTGAGAAAAGAAGAAGGTAATGGTACACGTGAAACTTGACATCACTCTTACGAAAGCAGAAAGTTCTAAGTATATGGTTTTATTGATTTGTTGAAAGATATACAATTAGTATCGGCATTCAGTCGTTTCCAGCATTGTGGTAACGACATTAGAATTTAATTAATTAAGATTCCGTTGGTTTAATTCCGTTTCCACGACAATTTTGACATTTTCGTTAAATTAAGTGTTGATGCGGCCTATTTAGAGGCTTTTCTGAACAGCAAACTCCTTGATTAAGTACTCGCGTCTTCGCCAAACCGAATTTACCCATGCCTACCTTATTTCCAGTGCCGTAGTGTGTTTTGTGGCCAAAATATGTTTAAATTTTTAAACATATTTTGTGTTGCATTAATTGAAATTGATGCGTTATAATATTCTACATTTATAAAAGTTTCATAAAAGGGAATTATGTTAAGCTAAGTTAATGCTTAACGCAATAGTGTTTTCTTTTTTTTCTAAAATAAAACAAAATTCACAGAAGAACTGTGCGTTGGCAATATTATGCTTCCTACATAAAATCAATACAATTAAAAAATAAAAAAAAGGAAATTTGTATTAGAAATTGAAGTTTGTCCATACTTCTTTAGTTAATATTTTGTGTGATAGATACAGGGAAAAAGCGCAAATAAAATATATACAAAATTCAACCACATAGAAATGTAAATGAGTAACAGTTGTATTCGATCTATTCATATATTTAAAAAAACATAAACAAATTTAATATAAAAGCTCTTGTTTATAAAATTATGATTAAACTGCATTGTATTTTTTGATGTGCACATGTAAAAGCTCTTTTTTAAATTGCACATCAAAAATAAATCAATACCGTATGCTAAAATAAACAAATGCGCAACAGGAAAAAATATTTTACATTTCTGTACGCTATGTTTCAATTTATATCAATATTAAAACAGTTTTCATCAGAAAATAGTTTATTTAGCTGCAATATAAGGCTTTAAAAATATCAAATATCAGGGCAATGGTAAATACTGGAAAAAAATTTATATTGCTTTTGAAACATAGTGTTATTAAGTCTATTATAGCGATCAGATCAAGATTCAGAAGAGTAAAATATAGTATTGATTTACGTTTAAAATTTAAATTTATTTGTGTCTATTTTCATCTTTTCTTGTAACTTGATTTGTAAAATTAAGTAAAAAAAATGAGAATAAACTTAGAAATGGTGACAGCCTCGTAAATAATTTAAAATTAACATTAACTAGTCAGATGTCAACCAGTCAAATTGTTATTAAGATGAGATGATATGAATGACTTAAACAACATCGAAAACTGTTGTCTAACTCTTATTTGACAAATAGAGAAATACATTTTCAAAAATTGTCGCATAGCAAAAAAAATCTCATACTGTGATAGATTGAACAGTTAGAACAGTGCCTGCCAAACTTTTTTACTTCACGGCACACTGGTGAATGGGACTTGTACCGCGGCACACCACATAAAAACGCTTTACAAAAGGAAATGTACTTTTAAAAAAGAAAATGTGGAAAATGTGTCGCGTTGACCACTATGTATGAACATGGCAAATATTTGTGTGAATGTGTAGATGTTAAATTCATTTAAATTTAAAGACAATTTAAATGAATAGGCATAATAATTAACATTAAGGATTTTTCCACACCTGTACACCTGAGACTTTTTGCGGCACTTCAGTTTGACAGACACTGAGTTAGACAATCAAATTTGTTTGACAAAAAATTTCAAGGACAAAAGTATTGTTCTTTGTTTTTTGAGTTATTACTCAAGAAGCACGTGAATTTTTTTTGACTCCACAGTACAAAGTAAACGTCACGTCTATTATGTGTGTTTCAAACAAATGGAAATCAGGCTGGTTTTAAGCAAGGCTAAACGTGCTGCCAACTTTTCTTTATTCACAAGTTTGACTAGGTTTACGTCAAAGCAACAGAATTAAGAATATTTTAATGTTTTGTTCCTCCAAATGGTTGAATTAATGTGCGCCACTCTTGATAATTTGCCTCACCTCTTCAGTCAGGCTTCGCTAATCGCTTTTTGGTGGGTGTCAGACAAAATTTTATCGCTTTTATTATGCCATTACATTAATATGTTAATTTATAAAATAATAAATACAGGTAAAGGATTTAAATTATATTGACGGATTTAAAGGATTTAAAATATAATTGACGATGCTCGCAATGAGCGAAACCGGTCCTGACATATTAAATAAAGTGGAATGAAGTACAAAGGATTATTGTGATTTTACTAATATAATCCCTTTCCACCAAGTATTGACAGTGAACATCCTAAAAGTGATCTTTTGATGTTGTTTATCTATAGATTAAGAATAAAAGAATGATAATAAGAAAAAAAAACTTTTAGCTAATTAAAGACGATTTTTAATTAGCTAAAAGATCTTTTCGTTTTTATGATTGGATTGGAGGTAACACGGAGAATAAAGACATTCGTAATTTAAAATAAAAAAATATATTTTTTTTGTATACAAGCTAGAATCCGTGACTAAATAAAAAATGCCCAAAAGCGTTGACAACTCGACTACATGAGCAGCTTCAAACTTTTTTATCAATAGGGTAACATTATTTAATCAAACTAATTTAAGAAAACAATGATACATTCAACATATAACCTGGAATGAAAGAGCCACATGTTGAACTCATGTAAGAAAGTCGTAAAAAAATTAAAAATTCCAAAAAGTCCAATTTTATATTTATGACTTTTTTTATTTAATGAGTGATGTAACAAATAATTTAACCCATAAATTGCGATCCCTAAAAGCAAGTCACCTGAATTAACCCCTTAATCCCCGCGGCGTTGCGTCAACATCCATTAAGCGACCTCTCTACCGCGCCTATTAGAGGTTTCATTAATTTGTAACGCTTGCCGGGTAATTGCGCGGTCGAAACGTTTCTCGTACTTGCCGTAGTAGCTCAGGGCTCAGGGGTTGCACTTCGAAAGCCCTACGATAAAAATAGATGGACATGTTGGCATCTCTGGAGTACGGCCACTCGAAAGTAGCTTCTTGCTGTAGCAGCAATCCAAGCAATAATAAGAATAGGTTCAGATGGCTTGATGCCAATATAGCTATCTTCTATCAGTTGGTTTTTATTGTGCTAGCTGTATAGGATATTAGACACCGATTCCCGGTAAATTGCTCGAATGCAATTGCTCGAATACAAATTGCTCGAATAACAAGATCCTCGAATAACCAATTGCTCGAACGTCAAATGCTCGAATTACAAATTCCTCGAATATTTTAATTTTTCCACTTTTACAAATTGTAAAAAAGTGACAATAATTATTATTTTGTCTTACCTTTTTAGTGAATCATTTAGACATTTACCTCAATTCAATTCAAATGCATTTCAACGTTGACAAAATCTGAAAATGATATTTCGAGCTGTATTTATATGGGTTGAGAGAAAAAAAATATTTATTACATTTGATTACACTTGGGTCTCGTATAACACGATTATATGGTTCCACAAAAACGTCGTGTAATACAAATCCGTGTTATACAAGGCTTGAAGTTCATACAAAATTAGGGATTGCGTTCCGAAAAAAAAAATCGAAGCTGGTTTATATAAATATGTACTTTATTTTTTAAAATAAACAAGTATACATTTACATATCTATTGAAAGAAATTTTAATAACACAATATAGCATTCATTCATCATCGCTATCACTTTAGAATTATTACATGTTTTACTCTTTTTTGATATCGGTTGTAAGTTTTCATCATCATCGGAGGACTCTGGATTTCTAGTGGTTTTAGCTTTCGAAAATTCTGTAATAAGCAATTGTCTGCTTTTAGCGTATAAACCTTTGCGTATTTCTTTATAAGGTTTTTCAAAATTTGTTGTAATTCTCTATTAAATTTCGAACTTCTTTCTATTATAGTATCCTTTTCAATATATGTATATTTTTTAATTGAAACCGTGTTATATAAAGCATGTTGTATGAAAAATATGCCACAATTTATACAACAGTGTTGTAGAAAACCGTGTTATACGAGGCCCAAGTGAATTGTTATTTATTTACATATGCAAACATCTGCCAGCCGAAATAAAACTGATGATTTTTAGGTGTACTTTTGGGGACCTGAAGAAGATTGGTATTTGAATATAATGAGTAATATAACCCAACAATAAGTCAAAAATTTGATGTTGGAATATGCCATCCATATAACTTGTATACTTATAATTGAATGAAATATTTTAATAATGTTTTTTACCTTCTGTGTAATCTCGAAAAAAGATTTGATATATTTATTCAGCTTCTGTGGTCTAGAGGTTAAAGCTATATGGAAGTCATTAGATGGTTTCGAGTTCATGTTAAACAAAATTCAATGCCTTATTCATTGAAAACATTTCCACTCTCAAGGTATGTTAACATAGTTTGTTAGTTTTTAATGAAGACGAAACTTTAGCATGTTATTTCCTTGTTTACATTTTCTACTGTAATAATGTGCTAACACTATTTAATACATGCAGCTTGGTGGATCTGAAATTGCCTACGTGGCAGAATGTTTTCAGTGGAAATAAACAGGGTGATTGAAAAGTAATTAGCGAAAATCAAATTGAAAACTATATTAAAGAATATCATAGTTTTCTATAGCCGTAAACTAACCAAATTAATTAAAAAACTTATCAAAGATATTTATTTAGCAATTCTTTAACTATTATTTATTTAGTTGCTACCGAATTCATAAACGTGAAGTAAATATTTAGAAGTAATTTTTTAGAAACAAGATTATAACATAATACTTTCGATGGATTCGGCGGTAACTTGTGAAAGTTCATTTTAATATGAAATAAAATAACTCTGAAAGAGGCGAAACACGTGTCACATTTTGTAACGCAATACTTGGAATAATAAAAGTTATTTTATTTTATATTGCCTTTTAACTGGTGTTTTTTTGTTGAATCTATGTTTCGCTCCCGCTGTGACTGATATATCAACTGAAGCTTTATTTATAAAATTTTCGTACGGATAGAAAGGATAGGGCTAGGACAAGACTAACAGTCTACTAATCACTCTCACTACGCTCTGTTATTTTAGGATTTAAAGATTGGAAGGGATTTTTTAGACATGACAAGCACCCATACTTTCGAGCAGAGGTTGATAAATCGATTGAAAAAATATTTTCGTATCGAGGCTTACGCCCCTAAGATTTCTTATGATACCCAATTACGTTGAAAACTGCATCACTGCACTTGATTATTTTTAATTACGAAATAATATAATTTTTGCATTTAAAAAATCGGTATATTAGTATTGAACAAAAAAAATCATAAATACCGAGATAACGGTTTCGGTAATACCGTTATTGCAATCCCTACTTCAAAAACTACTATTGAGATGAAATTTGTAACTACCCTATAGAGACTTAGATATATCCATAGTTATTATCGAACCGGAGCACTGGCAGGGTATCTGGTTTAGGTACGTCACAATTCCAAAAGTAGACTGCCGTAGTTTTGGATTAAGATCACAAAGGCGCTTTTCGCTCTTCGTTAAATTTTACATCAAGATAAGTCAACTTGTTATTAATTACTGTCATTATGATAATAATTACAAAAGTGTACAGTATTTTTTTTTTAAATACAATTATTTATGATTGACGACCACCGTTCACGGATGAACTTTATCGTATTTTTTATGTCGATCTAGTTTTACTAATAAAATACCATATTTTTGTTTGATGAGCAAATTTATCAATAACTCGCGTATTTAATCGTAAAGGTAGCCATACATCAAGGAACAAATGGTTCCAGAACATGTGCTAGAACACAAAAAATTCACGTTTTCACGCCATATCGTGGAACATTTCACGCGAAATGAGATTTTCCCATGCTCACGCTCTGGAGGCGAGCGCAAACGCGGAACCCGGGGAACATACGTAGACGAACTGTCAAAGTATATTTTGTCATGACTTCATACCAAAGCTATAACGTATTGTGGAATACATCTAATAAGAATTATAAAACCGAATACTACTTGCAAAAATATAAACGTAGACAGCACCCGTCGACATTAACTCATCGGGTGTCATTTTAGAGATCTCTTTTCGACTTTGAAATGTCTGCCTACGTGACAGCTCTCAAAATAAACCATAGACCATAATAAGTAACATTGAAATTATCTATGATATAAGCATAAGCTGTCGTCATGAATGATAAAATAATTGTATTTTCATTGTAGAAAGCTTATAAACATTAGTAATTAAATTTACTCTCATTGTTTGCATCCAATACAAACATATAACGTTCGTTGGGACGCAACACTGACTAACATAACCTCTTAGGGGTGACGTCTCTGTAACCCCTCGTGTGTTCAAGAACATTTTATGAAACATAGTTCCTGAGACATTACGTAGATGTTTAGGGTCATGTCCCTGGACATTTATTCCTAGGTGTATGGGCCCTGTAAGTGTTACGTCAATTTATGACCGTTTATTTATAGGAACGTGGTACAACAACATTCAGTATATTATATAGACCTACTGTAGGCCTACTTTATATGCTATATGTTGGCATATATTGAATTCTGCTTTAGTACGTTCTACAATATGACAACACCTCATGTCAGGAATTCGTAAACAAATGTTCCATGGGTTAATTTCGTAACACGCATTCACTGTCATTACATTGTGTTTGAAATTTTAGGGAAATAATTGATATTTTCCGTGTAATATTCCCGTTAACAATAATTTCATTTTAATATATTTTTAATTCAAACGTAAGTTGAAGTGTGGTTAATTATAATTTATACTGAACATTGTGAAGATAATAGGTTTTGTAGTACAATAAACAGACTTTCAGTCGCTAAATAATCTGTGACGTATCTTAATACAAAATTTTTATTGACAACTTCTTTATTCCGCTAGTAAAAAAGTAAAAAAAAAAAAATCTTTCTCGAATTTCTCAACATAACTTAACTTTTCCGGTTCTAAGCTCAAGAAATGCGACCCCAATACCCACATTTTCTTAAATATCTATTTTAACATGGGTGATACAATTTTTATAATTAAGGTATTCTTATATCATAGTTTTTTGGACCTTTTGTAGTTTATATAAATACGATAAGATAAGAGATAAGCGCCCGCTTATCAGCGATCGTTGGTAAGATAACTAGACTGAACACCGCTAAGCAAACGCGCCAGTCGCACATTGACATTTGCATTGAAACGACGTATATTTTACGCGCAACTTAAAATATGATTATTTATTAAAAACCACGGATTTTTATAAAAAAAATGTATGAGGAATGATGCAGAGAGATATTTTAAAGCCCTTAGACTATTTATTTTGTTGAAATTCATAATAATAAGGCCAATAATGAGGAAACCACTGGGGTCCCTAAAAGACCCCCATCGGCCGAGAAGTATTTTTCTAGTCTCCGAGCCGCGAGAGTTTTAATCGTTTAATCTTGTTTATATACATAACATAATTCTCAATATTTCACGCTTCTCCTGTACCAAATCTACTTCTTGTGAGATTCTGAATCACACACACACAACTAATTAGTATTTTTACTGATTGTATCTTTTACCTTCAGCGTCCAGTATATATAATTGAAAGTCTCATTTTAAAAATCTCCTTCTTTTAAAAAGTGGAGTAGTGGTAAACGTGGTTGGCTTCCGTGACGGATCTCAAGTATTCAAGTCCCAGTACCCACAGCATTTTTCAAGCGATTAAATTTCGAAGGCATAGTGTAGGTGATGTATAAAATTCCCATCCCACCGTTCTAATACTAAAATAAAAAGAGTAGCGAGAGCTAATAATAAGCCACTAGTCCTTTCCTAGTTATATTCGTCTACACCTACATGCTCTATTAAAATAAGAAAAGTTGAGCATATGAGTAACAAAGAAGTTATTTTCGAAAGAGTTATTTTAAGATATCTAAGGTATATTTTTCAAATCACGTGCGAGCATGTGTTTATATATAAAGTCTGGTTATAAAGCGACATGAAACCAAAAGAGCTATCAAACATTATTCAAAATTCTCGCGGAGCAAGATACTTTGCTATTTTTACCATTATTAAATGGATTTTTTATCATTGAAATCAATTATTAAACGATGCATGTAACGCAATGCAACTGTACATACAGCCGACAAACGCCACCACAGAAACTATCATCATTCAAGTATTTCTCATTTGATAACATAATCAACCAAGAATTTCATAATTGCTTATAATGCCTTCAGATGTATATTTGCAAACTTTGTTTTATCGCCACAATGGTTTCAGTAAAAATATGTTTCAGCCTCTGATGATTTGAAAGGTTCGAAGGCTTTAATAAATTCAACAGGAAATATGAGGAACTCGTCCTTATAATAATTACGGCAAAGGCTGTAAAATGAAAAAAGTGCTCTTGTTAAATAAATATCAAAGAAGGTTCATAAACGATGGATATATAAGAATATATAGAATAAATATAATTTCAAACATCGATGTTTTAAACATTGTTAGAAAATAGACAAAAACTCTTATTTTTCAAAAAAAAAATTCATAATATTAATTCATTTAATTTAACCATCTATAGAAATTACAGTTAGGTTTTAATTTGATGTAAAAATAATGATTTTCTTCATTTAACAAGAGCTCGTTGGCGCAACAAAAAAATTAACAAAGAGCTCTCATGCGAGGGCCTTCGAGACCTAGCCACCTTACTCCACGATATATGTTAATTTCTAAAATCGTTTAGATGTGTATTTTATTAACGCTTTCGTGCTTTACAGTGCAGATTTTTCTACTGATACAATCGATACCAAAGCACAGCGATGACCAAGTGAAGGGTTAACACAATATAGCCTATATGTATATAGTCGGTATTCAAATCAACTTTTGGACAGTATTTAAAATAATACATACAGTTTTTTTCTTAGTCTTTGACCTTTGCTTGCGTGATTATTTGTTAGTACGATTGCAAATAAATATATTTTATTTGTTAAAAAAGTTCATCTCCTTTCATAAACATTTAAATTTTGTGTAATTATAGAGTCATTTATACTGTAATTTGTAAATTCTTTTCAATGTCAAGTGTTGTTTACACCTTTTTATTTTTGTATAAATAGCACTGTTTAAATATTTTTCTTATCAGTTGACAATGCTTGCAATGAGCGAAACCGGTATTGACCTATTAAATAAAGTAGAATAAAGTACAAAAGAATATTGTGGTTTTATTAATTTTGTTTGTTATTTTTTTTTCTTCGTTTTCTAATGTGTACTATGCACTGAAATTTAATTTAAATTATATTTCTTAAATGCATGGCTAATCGGCATCAGTTTTAATGTCACGTACTGGCCTTTTCATTTGAAACAATAAATAGTCTATGAAAATCGGTCGCTGAACTTTGTGAATTTAATCAAATATTTTTTTAATGTTGAAAATCACTTTTCTGCTTTGTTGCAAATAATTTTATATCTTTGGCCATACATAATCTTCGATTGCGTCTCGTGAGAGACGTTGCAGCCTAAGTAGTACGTAATATATACGTCTTGTCTGATTATAGCACAGGCTCTTTTCAACTCTTCGAGGATTACTCTGCTAGAACAAATTAATTGCAAGGTATCTTTTCTGAGCCACATTGTGTACGATACTTATGTGTATTTTAGGTACAGTGTGATAAAGATGAAACTTGTCAGATGCAGTAAAGCAATTACAAATTGGCGGTGATAATATAATTACATCGTGTCTTGTGAGATCTGTCGTAGGACCTTTTTGATTCATTAAATCTTTAGCTTCAACTGGTATTTGCGTTTCATTTTTTTTATCCATATCCGCTACTAATGTGAAGGATATGGTCTCTTAATGGAGGTATCTCAACGGAAGTTTTTTTCTACGAGAACTGTTTATTACTTAGTCACTCAAACTCACTTTTTTCAAAGGATAAGGCTAGAACATGACTAGTGGTTGACTAATCGCTATTGCTACACCAAGTTATTAAAAGATCAGAAAGATGGGAGGAGAGGAAATAATGTGAATTGACATTACAAACACCCAATCTTCGATCACAACTTTGAATTTAATAATTATCAAATTCACTGTGATCTTACTGGGAATCGAACCCAGAGTAGAGCAAGCTCTAACCAACTGAGCCACAGCAGGCGACTTATTTATGATGCAATATTGTTGTTATGCAAAAAAAAATAAACAAAAATGAACTTATCGACGTCAAACAGACACATAAGTTTTCTGAAAAAAATATCTACCATAACACATACTCCTAAAATGAAATACTCTCAATATGAAGAGATTTTTGATTCTTAATAAATACACAAAAGTATTTCAATGATAGTTCAAAAATACAAAGTCATCTGATTTAAAAAACAGAGATGTAAAACGAGTAATAGTTTAATAATACTATATCCTATAACTTCATCAATGATTATTTTCGCTGTAAAAAAAAAACCTGACCAAATTCTTTTATACCAATCTATTTAAAACATTAAATAATATAAAATTCGAGAAAAAAGTCAAGCTTATGAAATAAAAATTGTCAATTTTGGATTTCCACTTGACATTTTGACTTGTTGTAAGAGAAAATATCAAACAAAATTTTTAAAAATACACTCGGAATTTGAACATATTTTACACCTTATTATATGGGATATTTTTGGTGATAGTGTGAGAACACTTGCAAGCGGTTTATTACACTCAAAAAAATGATATCAAATAATAAAAAAATATATTTAATCAGCAAGTGAAATGATAATGTTATCAAATTTAATTAATGAACTTACACAAAGTTACCACCGAATCTATCAAATATGTGACAACTTATAGTGACTCAACTACTTTCCATATATGTTGTTTCATAAATAAGAATCACACAACAACATTCAAATCTTTCTGTGCTTACAACAACAACTGTAGTACTTAAATTGTATTAACAATATTAACCATTAGTTTAATATGTCATGTTCAATGCACAAGTCATAGCTACGCCCAGTGCAACGCTGTAGCTGCTACGCCAAGCAGTAAAAAGCTACGCGACTATCATTTATTATTCCATAACTTCTTAATTAAGCTGTTTGCATCAAAAAGGAAGCTACAGATTTTTAAACCACGTATTTGCAAGCTTTTACGTTGGCATTATTTTTAGTTAGACTTCATTTAAATTTAAACAGCTATTCAAAACTTTTCATATTCTATACTCATTGGTGGGTCTGTGGTCGAGTGGTCAACGTTGTTGGCTTCGGTTGAGGAACTCCCAGGCTCAAATACCAGTACCAAAAGATTTTTTTAAATCGATTTATGAATTTTCGAAGATGGAAGAAAGGAAGGAAGGATGTCTTTGATGTCTGAAATTCTCTTCCACGACCTATCCGATCCTTACATCGGAAGTTTACGAGAGTGATAAGTCAACCAATACGCCTGCCCTATTATTATGTTACCCCTCTCTCAAAAAAGGTTGAGTGACTGATTAACAAACATTTTTGTAGAAATCTGTTGAAATAATCTTCAATATGAGTCTATATGCTCCATTTGAATTTGAATCGTTCAAATTATGTAAATTCACACAGATTTGTCACTAACTACCCGGGTTTCGCCTTTCGGCATTTTCAGGCGTTGAAGTGCACGGATGAATTTTTTTTTGTTGAAATAAAGCTCTCGTCTCTGGAGGGTTAATAATCTAATAACTGGGCCCAAAATAGCGATAAATTTTACACATAACTGCATATTTAACTCTTTCGAGTTCTTCGACATATTAACTGGACGTGTTAAATGCATAGTTTTTTTGTAGCACTTAAAACAATATTATATCATCGCCTTTGACACAAAGGTGGTTTATTTTTAACCACACTGTAGTAACTTTATGTGGCTCACTTTCTTTGCTTGCAATGCACTCAAGAAAAGACTTACTTGGAATTAAATTTGCATCAGGCAAAATCGTTACAACCAGAAATACTTATTTCTGTAAATAGAATCTAAATGAGATGGATTTTGTAAGTGATGGTGTTTCGAAATACTCGTTGTGACATTTATAAGCACTGTAGTCCTTCAAGATGCGTCATAACAGTCTCTTGACAAAACAGTTTGTTTTATGTTGAATTGAATAAATAGACTCGAAGCTTAAATATCAAAGGAAATATCACAAATGAAAATAAAATTCTATGATGGGTCACTTTAAATGTGTTAACAAATGGTATTTTAAATCGGTGTTTATTTAGTAGACCTCCATTGTAATAAAATATAAAAAATAGAATGTATAGGACGATATAGATTAGGGTGTGGATATGATAATATATTCCAAGGGTGGGCTGGAGGGGGCTCAGAGTGGCTCGCGCGACCCCCTTGTTAAATTTTACTAAGATCGATGAGCCTCTTGTCAAATTAAGAGAAAACAATATTCTCATATAAAATTAGTATATAACTACAATTTCTGACTAACATTATCTACGACAGTTTCAGTATACAGAGTAGTACGTTTTTAGCCATTTATATTGCCAAGTTTACGATAAATTGTATACTGTTACATATTGCTTTGAGATTAAGCGAGCTTCTTGTTAATGTATTGGCAGCTCACCGCTGATATATTCTGTATTTATTCTAAGCCATTATATATAGCTGAGTTAATCTAAGTATAAAGATGAAAACATTATCCAAAATAGCTATCAATCGTACATCAAATCAATTTATAGAATTAATGCACTTTGATATTTCCTTATCATCTTTTTAATAGTTTTTTTTATTCACAAAAACAATGAGGACATCATAGATGAAGTCATAATATATGCCAAGTAGTATTGAGTTAGATGCATTGTAATATTTAACATGTACTAAAGTCTAGTAAAATTGATGTGACCTCAGCAAAGAAACACTTCAATAGTGTTATATCCCTACAATAAAAATATACAATCTACCGAAACGCAAACTAAGGACGTGACTGTACTTAAAATTCCGATAGAAAAGTTTTACTATTTTACTATTTGGCTCACGTCACTTCTTGTGGGTATAAATTATATATATTTTTTTTTTTGGATATCAAATTTATGGAGCTTCAAGTACCAGGACGCACCAAGGTTCTTCCAGTCTCCTTCATCGATAAAGATTTTGAAAAATTGTAAATTGCATCCCCTTACCATCGTTTGCAGATGGAAGGGCGCGATCACTACAGAGATAAGAAGTTCACGGGAACTCCATATGCATTATTTTGCAAATCACATTCCATATGCTTCCTCCATACTATATCCGTACATGTACACAAACATGCGCATACATACATACACACATACAGTACACAAATTGTTTTTAAACAAAGAGAGTAATTTTCGTGATGCTAAGTTCGTTCTAAAATTGACAATTTTAGACGACATAAGATCTATGGAGGGTCGTCGAGCAGGACTGCTCTGGGTCTAAAACGATTCTCAGGCAGTGTCTCGTCATAGTTGTGGAGATCAGAGATCGTTGGGTTAAAATGTTTTCCTACCTCGCTGTGAAACTTTTGTGAAATTTCACGAACGAACTCGCGGATGGTAGGTATTTTCAAGTCTCTGTGAAGCAGCGAGTTACGCACGTACCACGGGGCGTTACATATCTGTCTCAGTGATTTATTTTGGACAAATATAAATAACTGTTTTGCTTATTACATAAAATTGTAGCATTAGTACTAAAAATTACGTTTTATTTATGTAATTATAATCAATAATACTTAAAAGTAATTATTGTTTGCCAGCTTTTATGAAATATTGTAATTCTAAACATGCCATTTCTAAGACTTAATTTAAGAGAGATTACAGGAAGCAAGATAAGGATTCAAGAAGAGCTCATTACTTTTTTGCGGATTACTTTTTAGAATTGAATAGAAAAGGTGATTGGAAAAGTATTTCAACATCTAATGGATAATTTTAACAGATTTCGTTTTAGATTTTCATATATGAACGCGTTCGCTCAAGGATTCTAACGCGCTCCCATTCACTTAGGTCACTGATGCACAACCCTCATGTGACCTGCTAGACATTTTAAGGCCCTCAAGAGTTGCTTTTAACCCATAACATGCCATCCTAAAAAAATACGTTCCCTGCCATGATGGTATCTCAGTTTCACTATTTATTGACAGAATTTAAACCTAAGTTAGAAGCTAAAAAATAATTTTAAAAATGTATATATGTTAGAATACCTAAAATGATAAATACTTATTGACAGTATTAAGAGAAATATTGAATGATTTAATGGCTCAACTATTTACGATTGCATCATGGGCATGGAGGTGTTAAATTCTAATACGAAATTACAGTTATGACCAATGTCGAAATTGTCTTTTGAAGGATACTTATCCAAAAATGATTCAGAAAAGAGCATTTTAGGCAAGGCTATTTGGCAACACATATAAAGCAGAATAAATCGGTTCATAGAAGTATACTGATAGAAATTAAAATTCAATTTTGCGGATAAATACTAAAATTACTCACAATCTTTTACATTTACATAACAATAAAAAATATGTTTTTATCATGTCACCTCCAAATGTGGATCATATGGCCTCCTAATGGAAGTATCCCAACATAATTTTAAATTGATAGAAGTATAGTGCTAGGACAAGCTTTGTGGTAAACCAAATCGCTTTTGCTTAACCCCGTTAATGCTTGGATTGGAATAAGGGAATTTTATATATCACAAACAGGCATTTTTTCGAACACCCAGTTTTAAGTTACATTCAGAAAAAAAGTGCTGCAATATCCTTCAGTTGCAGACCAAACCGACACACCGAAAACATAACATCAAACGATTCGGATGGACAACACTTATGCCTCCTCGGTCAAATACCTTGGATTCACATTAGATCCGCAAATGTACAAGATACGAAAGAATAAATATAAATAGGGCAAGAGCTCTTCTATCCGTAAAAGATGACAGCCAGCTTTCGAAAATAAATCTATTGAAAAACATGTGTTGTTCATACTGGGATTTTAGCCCGTGAAATCCAACGCAGAAGCCAACCATTGCGCCACAAACCCGACATTGATTATATGTACACGATTAAATATGCTTGCAGTACATTTTGTGGAATCCAATAAATGTATCATTTTTTATAATCCATATAATATTTCCATATTTCGTATGATCCGTCATGGAAGTTAACCACGATGGGAACTGTGCCACGGACCCAACATGTAAATCCAATAAGTGTAAATATTCCATAGTCAAAGCAATTTTTGCAAAATGGTGGTTTGAAACCATTACATTTTTTTATGAGGCTCATTAAAGGGAAACAGGTTGTGCACCCCTGACCTAGATCAAATGTTTGTCAAAGAGCGTTGACCATTTAGCTACAAAACGGCAGTAAAATATCACAGACAACTGTCATATATTAATGGCGATATTCTGATCCGTAATCTTTTTTTATTATTTATTTCTCTTTCGCTATGTAATGAAAATAATAAATTACGGATTACTGAAAATTATTTATTACCCTCGGCAGCTACGCGTATAGCTGCCAAGGAACAAAAGAGATAATGAAACGTTTTAAATAATTGTGACAGTGTGGTTACAATTTATTGCTCGGTTACAAAGCGGCTGCCATTTTGTTACGCGGTTTTAATAACCGCCATTTTGATTTAGTGAATCTGACGCGTGTCAGTTTCGCGCCAATTTATTTTGAGCGCGTTCAAACTTGCATTGTTTTGAAAGGGGATATTGATAGTGACATTTTTGACAGTCGGAAACGATTAAACAAGTTGCTATAAATTACATTATATTGAAATATGAAGTATTGTTTTTGCTACCACACTCTCTTTCGATAATATGTAGTCCAATAAAATATATTTCAGTAACAGACACTTCTTGTAGAAAAAATATGTTGAGAAAACTCTATTAGAAGATCATACATCGGATTATCGGACAAGGATTAAAAATAAACTAAATTAAATTTGCAACATTGTAACCCTAGCAACCCTAAAAGCAGTTGCATACAAACATATATATATGTATAATAATTCATTAACTACATACTTGAGGTGAAAAAAATAATGTTTTCATACCGTAATTCGTCGAATAAATAAAAATGGTGTTTTTCTTTTTTAGTGTCTAATGTTGAGTTGTGTGTGATGATTGATAGTGACTTATAATCGCTGTCAAAAATGGAGTTGACGCGACAACCCCCAGAAGTAAAAAATGGCATAAAAATTATCATTGCTTTGGACGAAAATCCGCCTAAAAATAATAAAATACTCTTTTTAAAATGTTCAATCCCAGATGCCCTTGATTGTATAGAACTAGATGTGTGTTTTTAAAACAAAGACAACAACGACTTTAAGTCAATATCAAAACAATCAGACATGCATAGTAACACTGTATATGAGAGTGTGCTCGTAATTTTATACTTACTTTAAATGACTTTGACTGTTAATGTATGGCTTTATTTATAATAAAGTTTTTATGACTTTTTAAGAATTGGTATTGGAAAATCAACATACAAATTACTTGATAAAAGGCAGCACATAAATAAATTTAAGTCAAACATTTAATTGTTTAAGAAAACACTTTTATTAGTTAAAAGCTTTAAGTCAAGATCGCTGTAAATTACGTATTTATTTTGGATATATCATCAATTACTACTTGAAAACGAATTTTATAAAAAAAAACGTGCGGTCGTTAAGCTGTTAAGATAAAAATAGAGTGTATTAATTTATTACTACATATCGATAGATTTAAACACGCTCTATCGTTAACTTGTAGGTGTTCATTGTCAATACTTGTCAATACAACACAAATCAAAATGTAATAGACGGTCTATCGTCTTAATAAACAAACTCACTTATATTATGTTACATTTATTTGATTCGATTTGTAATGAAGTAATACAAAATAAGTAAATTAATATTGACATAAGCGTAAAGCTCGCTTTTAGTTGTACAGATTTCTTATTTCTTATTTCTACAGCTACCCAAAGACGATTAGACGACTAAGCGTTTTTTAACTGTAAACATTTTGGTCAACAGTTGTTTATTCATTTGTCTTATTGTCTATGGCCACGCTACATTTTAGTTATTTAGCTTTATTGTATTATAAAAAGTGGATTGTCTCAAAAAAAAGTTTTTGAACCAAGATTTCCTGACAATTTACTGACGATATTATATCTTGATAATATGTAGAAAAAATATGGATTGTTCACATTTGAGTTTAAATATTTTTCCTGGAAATAACGGTTCTGTGATTAACACCTAGCGAAAATGAAATGTAAAAAACATCATTTGTTTTTTCAAAACACTTTTCTGTGATAAAATATCAATGAACATCAAAGTTTAGTGGCGGCGACGTGAAAATTGAAATACATTTTTTTTCTGTTTTGAAAAAGCATCTATCTAAATGGTCGCTGATAAATAAGGCACGACCCTTGTCAAATGTGTTTGCAATTAAAATTTTCGCCAAACTGAGTTGTCATTTTTTTTGGAAACCTTGTCGTATAAATGAATTGTTTGCTTTTAAAAATTAAAAAAATTTCCAATACAATATTTAAAGATTTTTTCTTAGTCATAGTAACACTTTTAACTATCGTATAAGACAGGGTTTCCCAATCTTTTTTGACTCGCGTACCAATTGGTTACACTAAATTGTACCTCTATATAAAAATTATTGTATTTCATGATTTTTTAAAATTTATTACCAGTTTCATTATATAGTATTTGCATGTCAAACAAAATAAAGACATGAATCTGTTTTTAAGAAATTTTGTGGAAAAAAAAGTTATTTTCGAAGACACAATTATAATTTGCTCAAAGTTTATTAAATTAATCTACTGTTTCATTACACTTATATTAATGAAAAATAATTGTATTAAAAAACACAACATTACAAAATACATATAATGATATTCTTGTGCTTGTTTCGTGGAACATAGTTTTTTTTTTAATTCAGTCCGATACATATTGACGTCAACTATGATTTATTAAGATAATGTTTATTTTTAAATCATTCATTATTGCATTTCCGCCATTATTGATTTTTTTCGCGAATCACCAACCATCAACCGCGTACCACGTGTTGGGAAACCCTAGTATAAAAGATCATGGGAAGTATACCTTAAAACTGAACAAATACAATAGTTGAACGTAAAATAAAATGTTATTGAGTTTACAAATATTACAGATAGCCATGTTTAAAATATTGTGATTTTTTACATATGAATTGAAGTGGCGTGCTTGAATCCAGGAATAGAAACTCTCACAATGCGTCCTTTTTTGGATATTTTATAGCTGAAAAAAATGTTTACGTAGATTCTATTCTCATACATGTATTTTATACTAGTTTATCAAATGTACGACATTTTCTTGAATTTAAATGTTTATTTTTTTTGCGTTTCATTGCGGTTTGTTTTTCTATCCTAGAAGATTCTTTTGAAGAATTGTACTTAGAAATCAGCGGTGGGCTGCCAATATCTTAACAAGGGGCTCGGTAAATGGTATCGATTTTTTTATCCGTGTCCGCTCTCAATGTTGAGCATATGGTCTCCTAATGAAGGTATCTTAATAAAAGTTATTTTTCTACGAGAACTGCTTGTTACTTAGTCGCTCAACCTCTTATAAAAAGAGAGTAGTAGGAATAGAATGATAAGAATAAGACAGGACTTGTGATTAAATAATAGTAGCGCCCAGTTGACTTGAAGGATCGGAAGAGTGGGAGGCAATCTTAAAACATCGCAAACACCCATGCCTTCGAACAGGAAATAGATAAATCGTTTCGTACTGGAACTTGAACCCGTGAGGTCCGACACGGAAGCCTACAACGCTGAATGAAAAAATGAAGGGACAACTAATTTTCAAATTTAACCATCTACAGAAGTTGCAGTTATGTGATGATTTGATCTAAGACGAATGATTTTTTTTATCTTAACAAGGGGCTCGCCGGCCGCGCCAAAATTTAACAAGGGGCTCGGGCGAGCCCCTCCGAGCCCATCCTTGCTTAGAATGAACTATTAAAATCATAAAAATGTACCGTCTTTTATATTTATTAAAATAAATTTTGCTGTTTAAAAATCTTATAATTATTATGTAAGGCTTTCTTGGACAAAGCTCACGTTTCTCAAGTACTTAATATGCTAGTACGTTCCGACTTACATCGAGGGTGCAGAAATTTCACAATGAAATAAAAAAAATGCCTTATTCAATTTGAACGAAGCATTGTCCCGTCAAAGAGCCTTTTCTGTGAATAATATTAACTTTCTAAAAATAATTTCTCGATTTTTTTGAACAGTTATAATAACTTGTGTGGTGTTAATGTTTTGTAATTATTTTTGCTTTATATCATATTAAAAATAGATTCATTGGTCCCATTAGAGGTGAAGTGATTCTAATGGTATTTTAAAAAAAAAGTTAGATGCGTTGAATATTCTACACGTCTTAAAGTATCGTAAAAGTGTTTTTTTTACCATGTCCGCTCTCAATGTAGAGCATATGGACTCCTAATGAAGCTTTTCTTAACATAAGTGTTTCTACGAGAACTGCTTGTTACTCAGTTGCTCGACCTCTCTTTTTCCAAAGAGAGTAGGAATAGAAGGATAGGGCTAGGACAGGACTAGTGATCAGCTAACCGCTCTCGATACGCCCCGTCCATAGGATAGAATGGATGAGAGGGAGGAATTCAAGACATCACATACATCCATGACTTCGAACAGAAATTCATAAATCAATTTATAAAAATGTCCGTACTGGGATTCGAACCCGTGACCTCCGTAACCAAATCCAACGACGTTGATCACTCGACCACACAGGCGGCAAAAGTGAAATAACCTCAGTTAATACACATTGCAATAGCGTTATCTCCGTAAAATGAAAATATTGAATCCACCAAAGCACCAAGTCGTGATAGTATTTAAAAGTTCAAGAAAAAAGTTTCACTCGAACGCAAAAATTTTGGGTTGTAAAAATATACATGAAATCAAAATAATATAATTAATTTAAAGTTTTTTGATATACCAGAATTATTTATTTTTGAAATAATTAAAAAGATTTTTTCAAGATGAAAACTAAATTTATAATATTTTGTGGTAATGATTAACATAAAGAAGTGCACACCATTTTATCCGTACCGTAAATCTGTTAATTATCCTTGTGTCATTATAATATCATTAAGAATTCTTAGAATATTTCGTTAATGTAGAAGTTAAGTTTAGCATCGGCTTAATATCCAGGACAAGTTAATTTATAGACAATATTACATGAATTCATTTATTCTAAGCTGAATAGGATGAACATTCATTCTTTTTTTTCCTCCCCTTCTGTCACTGTAGATAACTTGTCTTAGCAATTATTATCTCAACGACCAGCAGCATCAAAAGTTTCTCAAACTAAGGGAAGCACAATTTAATATTCTTGAATTTATTTTGCTATTTGTTTAATTAAAAATACTCAGCAGTGATATTCTCATATCCATAAGTATTTAGGTACTTATTTTGAGCGGTCTGAAGTATTATTGCATTAGCTTTTGGCGGTTGTTTTGAAAAAGATTAGACAAATTATAAATTTAAAAACTTTAAAATTAAGAGAAAAACAGGATATAATTGAGTGCTCAGAAGTAGTAGATTTTTTAAATTTTAAATTGGCAAGTAAGTTAACTGAGTAAGCTCCGATAAACTCTACTTTAATACATAAAAAAAGCATTCGTCGGAACTCACCCACGTCTACGTGGAATATGTCGACATCCGAAGCAATATTGTTAAAGCTATATTTAAAGTTTAAAGTTTATCGTAATTGTATTAACTGCGGCTGTATTCATTAAGAAACAAACTTTGTTGTTTTGGTCGATCTGTCAAACACACATATTTACGATCGTAATTTATGGCATTAGGTAAGAAAAACGGAATACTTTTTTTATTGTTTCTAAGCAGTGAATAAACACTTTTCCTGACATAATATGCGTATAACAGATCGACTTTAGTGACCAGAGTTTCTTCTATAATGACAACTGTGACGAGTTTGGCAGATAAGGTATGACAAACGTGAAGATAGATGCAATTGTATTATTCCAACCCTCAAAAGCTATTACAAATTGGTGTTGCGTATTTCAGAGCGTCAACAATAACTGAATGTTCTTATGCATACAAGAATAGCCCTGCAAGTGAAATGATGTGTTAAATACAGATTTTATCGAGAATCGGATCGGATTATCTTAACAATACATCGAATTCGATTAACCGCTGTTTGTAAATATTAATTAAATTGTAAAATTGAAATTATCTTGAAGAAATTTTATTCAATTCGTAAACCTGCAAACATTATAGTATATTTTCCTTGAAGTATTTGAAACGTTTTTTGTAATTGCTAACATCGCTTTACAAACACTGAGACATTGTAAGCCATAAATCATATGAAACTATGCACAATATATTATATGTTCTTACTTTGCTATGACATGCAAATTATTTATCCTGCGAGAATTTTGTTTTTCAGAACATAAATCTTCTTAAACTGGCAAAAGGCTTTTTCATACAAAGTTTCTTTTTTAAAATGTATCCTCATTTTAAACTCACTTGATTGGTGTGAACTGTAAATTATTATTGAAAGAAAATTATTATATACATTAATTAGTAGATTTAAACAATTTTATATTGAATCTTACATACGTCGGTTTTTTAAAGAGGAAAAGTATCATAATTATTTTACAAAATCTGTTTCATCGCTACCACTATTTCACCCAAACCTGCACCCAATTTTGAGATTCACAATATTGAATCCTGATATCCCGTAATCTATGGATTGATCATTTACTATAATTTCATGTTTTCGTTTTTTTGCTTATTACTAATATTATACAAAAAATAACTGACGTTACAGTTAACACCTCCATGCCCATGATACAATCGTAAATAGTTGAGCCATTAAGTCATTCAATATTTCTCTTAATATTGTCAATAAGTATTTATCATTTTAGGTACTCTAGCATATATAAATTTTTAAAATTATTTTTTAGCCGCTAACTTAGGTTTAAATACTGTCAATAAACAGTGAAACTGAGATGCCATCATGGCAGGGAAAGTGATTTTTTAGGATGGCATGTTACGGGTTAACAGCCATGGCGACTTATTTCATTGTCAGTAGCTTGAGATCATTGGCGAAAAATATGATTTCAGAAGTATTCTCAACATGAAGACTTTCTTTTTAGTTCCATCATTTGAAAAATATACGTCTGAGAGTTTTTCTGTACTATTTAGGTTTTTTGGCTTTATTTCACTTTTTTAAAGTGTTATAATGAATCTAAAAATGAAAGGATTGGTACTAAGACGATCCCGAGTTTACTGGATCGCGAAATTGGTCGGGATTCCTGATCCCGGGATTGGAAGCCCTAACTGCTACCATAAAAAACAATGGCGTATTCGACTTAAGTAAAAAAAGCGATTGATTATTTTTTCAGCTTTCACATTTTCGCATTGAAATCATATAATTTCAATAACAATTGTATTGAAAGTGATAATTTAAGTGTTTAAAATAAGTATACACAAAAATATACTGTCATCAGAAAAAAACCGTCTGTAGTTCATTACAGTTAATGCCAATGCGCCAAATATCTTAGAGTTGAAAGATCATATGAGAAAAACTCGATGAGAATTTATTTTCAGTCGCCAATACCCACCCCATGTCTTAGGTCTCAAATTTAAATTGAAACATTTAAATTTGACATTGACCTTACTGGGAATTAAGCTCAGGCCCACCTGGTTGGTAGAGCAAGCTCTAACCTACTAGACCACAGAGGGTGACAAATTCATTTATATCATGTGTTATACCGATCCATATGCCATTTATCAGTTTTTCTGTTGTTAAATGAATAAACTTTGTGACTTAAGTCATATGTGTATGATTGATGAGATTGATAGATCTCCCAAAGCCTTGTTATTTGAAAAATTTAAAACTAGAAATCTTCAATTTAATATAAAGCTTTTTATTTCTAAAAAACTGGTTTGTTTTATTGAACTTAAAAAACATTCATTACATAAAATTAAATTGAATACAAACTCAGTTTTCTGGTTTGAGCCATTTGTCTTTTGAGTCTGATAATATTATTATTTGAAAAAAAAAAATGATAGTGGTTTTGAAAAGCTTGGCAAAATACCGCCTTAAATCCACCCTAGAAAGCATCTCTTGCCCTCTCTTGGCCTGGCCTAGTTCCGCCTACTACCACTAATGACAATGAGGCTGCGACGACGGTGGATATCCCCCTCTCATCACAACGCGAGCCAATTATTTCGCACAGCCTACGAAAGCTACGTGGGTAAAAAAAAACGATTTCTTCATAATAAGCTTTTTGAAATAAGTCATCTTTCAATTTATTATAATTATTTGATAACGTTATTTGAAATTGTCACCGAATACGCTAATTTTATGCATACAATTTAAAACAAAACATAAGAATACCAATGCTAGAAAATAAACAAAACGTTTGCTGTCGTTTATCATATTCTTATTAATCTAAACCATTATACTATCTTCCCTCTCCCGAAGAAGACTAAGTATCTGAATAACAACCAGTATTTATTAAAACTAGCTATAAGCCAGTTGACCTCAACTCGGGGGGATTTTCGTTGCATTTTTAAGCAGTCAGAAAATTTACTGGCGTGAAAAATAAATTAAAAACGTATTTATTGAATAAGCCAGAAATTCTAAAAGTAAAAGAAATATATCTCGGGGCATTTATCGACAGCCCTGCCCTGCAGTATTTAAATTATAAATAATATAATTTTTAGAATAATTGAAATGTTTAAGTTTGCTAACAAATATATTTCGTAGAAGAAGAAATATACCTCGGGACATATATCGACAGCCCTGCAGTATTTAAATTGTAAATTATTTAATTTTTGGAATAATGTTTAAGTTTGCTAACAACTATTTTTCGTAGTAGCAGAAATCGGGGACAATCATACGTACATTATCGACTATTAATATATATGTACATAGATAGCTTCTGCTAATTTTTTTAACAAAAAGCCTTAAAATATAAAAACAAATATGTTAGGCCAGTGTTTTTAACTTCCCTTATCCTATGCCCCTCCCCCCATTACAATTTTTAGCTATCTTACACAAAGCATATTCTCATTACAATTTTTGATTTTTTTTTCGTATGAAAGTTTGTATATAATGTCATGTACAAATCAGTGCTGTCCTTGTGTTTAGTATGAGCTGCGAAGAATTTTTATGTGAGGTAATAATTTGGTCAATTTTAATCGTAAAGCTGCATTTTGCGTAATATCTGGATGATTTCTATGATAACAGTATTTTTCTTGATTGGGTATGTATTTGTTTATGTTTCGACACAAAGCCACTCCGTTCTTTGTACAATATTTCAATGGACGAAAAACTGCGGTTCTTTGGCCCTTTGAATCTGGTTCTTCCACAAAATACCACATACAGTGCGATTGAAATTTCGTGACTTGTGCAAAAGTCGGTTTTTAGTCTTAAAACTTAACTGTTGGAAAGGGCGATCTCAGCAAACGTCCCTCAATCAAATTGAGGATATTTTGAGTAACTTAATTAAGTAAATAACAATATACATTCCTTTACAGCTAATGTTTAAAAAAACTGGCTTTCAAAATAAAATTTTAATCGTTATATAGTTAATATTTGCCTCAGTTGAGTAACGAGTTTACCAATTACTGGAATATTGAATAGTATTTTAAGAGATTAATCATTTTCCAATTTTAACAATTTTTCTTGATACTTAATTAACACATTAATTACTAAAATATTTTAAAACATTGGTTCAGTTATCAAATGTGGAAGAAAAAAATATTTTAAACCTGTCTAAGAAAAAAAAAATATACCACATATTAATGATTTGCGGTAAGCCCTAAAAACATCCGAAATGGCCGATGGCGCTTTCGCCCTACATTGGGAAACACTGGTTTAGGCAATAATAATATCAGTTCAGATATTTTATTATTCATAAATAACATTTTATTGTACATTACCAAATTGAAAAGTAGTGATGGGTTAAGGAGGGCAAATTACAATAGCTAAATAGAAGATGAGTATCTTTCAAAATGAGAATTTTGTTATAGACAATTATTGTCAAACAATGTTTTAAGTGCAGCAATCACAAACTAGCATAATTCGGAATAATTTATTTCGTAAACCAAAACTTGCCTACTCAGTGAATAAACTTATATTTAAATTATTCATTGAGTATTAATTAATCAATTGTCTCAAAGACCATTATTATCAATTTAAGTTTATGAGTTTGAGAGCAAAATTGGTTATTGATGGCCGTCTTAAGACTTATGAAGTACCTACAGTAAGATTTACGTTTATGGAGTAAATTTGATATATAACAATGTAAATGCCGTCCCTGTTATAACAAAAAGTCGACAGTATTACTGTTTTACATTTAAAATTAATTATATATAACAAACCGCCTTCATCTAATCAATAAATTGTATTATTTATATTATAAATAAGCACTTTTTGTACAACTATAAAAAAGGTCATAGCCAAGGCCGGCTAGTGGCTTGTGCAAAGAGTGCGGCGCGCACAGGTGCCGTACTATCCCCCACCGCACTGTTCTCCAATCCCGGGATTCCTTCCAATTCTCTGATCCCGAAATCCCGAGATTGTGACAGTACCAAACCCGGGATTTCGGGATTGAGATAATTACTGAAAGTTGAGCAAGGTCTAAAAAAAACAAGTATTTTAGGGAATCACTGAGTTTTTCAATTTGCAAGCTCTGGAAGAGCTAAAAGAAGCTGTCATGCTTTTCATTTTGGGAAATTTTAAAACTCACTGGTTTTTTAAATCGACGAGCAAAAATTTTCTCGATTTTATGTTGAATGTTCAATCCCGGGATCACAAAAAGGGTCCAAGCTTGGATGCCTTACTATCTACTCATTTAGATAAAGGTTTTCGCTTCGCATACAGGCACAGAAATCCTCGAGACGGCCCTGGTCATAGTGATACATCCTGTGAAACTAGGAATAGCATTATCGAAATAGGAATATAATACATTTTTTATAAATTATATAAATGAGAGCTTAAAACTATCGTCTATGAGTCAGATGTGAGTTACATAAGAAAAACTTGACGAGTTTTTAAGTCACCGAAGCAACTCAAGGTAAATATATATACAGACTAAAAATTAATTTATTATTATAATTATTTGATTTTACCAGGACTTGAGCCAGAAAGTTATGTTTATTAGTTTAATGCAGGGATGGGCTGGAGGGGGCTCGGAGGGGGTCACGCGAGCCCCTTGTTAAATTTCGGCACGGCCAGCAGGCCCCTTGTTAAGATAAAAAAAATCATCCGTCTTAGATCAAATCATCACATAACTGCAATTTATGTAGATGGATAAATTTGAAAATTAGTTGTCGTTTAATTTTTTCATTCAGCGTTGTGGACGTCCGTGAGTCCCAGTATAAAAAAACATTTTTTCGATCGATTTATCTGTTTTCTGTTCGAATGAATGGGTGTTTGTGATGTCTTAAGATTACCTCCCACTTTTCCAATCCTTCAATTCAACTAGGTGCTACTATTAGTTAATCACTAGTCCTGTCTTACGCTTATCATTTTATCCCTACTACTCTCTTTGGAAAAGAGAGGTAGAGCGACTAAGAAACATGCAGTTCTCGTAGAAAAATAACTTTCGTTGAGATACCTTCATTAGACATGGATAAAAAAAATGGATAACATTTACCGAGCCCATTGTTAAGATATTGGCAGCCCACCGCTGGTTTAAGGCTCTCACCGCTACACCTCAGAGAGTGTCAGAGGCTGTATGCGATTCAGGGTAATAAATTTATATTGCTACTTTAATTAATTAACCTTTGATATGTTAAATAATTTATAGCAGCTCTTCCAAAAAGGTTGATGGGTTGCTTTGCAACTTTGTACAAAATGTAAAGAAATATGAAATACGAAATTATTTTTACTATAGAAGATAAAAAAAATTAATGCTTACAATTATTTGTCAAATCACACCAAGCATTGAAAATAAATGAACACTGTTTCTAATGTACGTCTTGAGATTTCCACCTGGGAATGCGTTACGTTTGATATAATAAAGGGATAGCGAACCTACGGCACGCGTGCCCGAGGTGGCACGTTTGAGAATTTAGATGGCACGAGGACGATTTTCAAGTTCAAAAAAAATAGTTTTTAAGCTTAAAAAAAATAAAAATTTTGATTAAATTATACGTGAATTATTAATTTATTCCGCTTTATTAATTTTCAAATGTTTCCCAAAAGAAACGACAATCGTTTAAAAAAAACATTTTTTATTTTTTTTCTATTTTGTTTGTTTTGTTTTTACTGCTTGGGCATGCCACACAATCGAGAAATAATATTTGAGGATTTTTGGCACGCTGACCCAAAAAGGTTTGCCATCCCTGATATAATGGGAATCTTTCAGATGCCGTCATCGTCGATAAGATTCAAGATTTTTGTGCCGTGATCATATCGTTTGACAAAAATTTGACTTTTGATATTATTATTAGTAACTTTTGATAAAATAACTTGATACTACTGTACTATCTGACGAAAAAAAATGTTTCCGTTTATTCTATATAATATTTTTTACTGAGCCTTAGAGTAGATGATATATTTTTAAACTTATTCTAAAAATCAAAATAGTTTAAATCAGTCACTGAATCAGCGGAATATGAAAATTAAGCCATAAACTTTCGGCTTGGCGCACTCCCATAAATATAAAGCTTTGTATGCAATAAGCTTCAAGCAATATTTCAAAACAGCCGAGCGTGTTTTTTTGTCGCTTAATTTATGTCAGCTTAAAGAATTGAAAGTGACTTTATCGTAAGCAGAATAACTAGAGCAAGCTTTCATATTTACGATGGCAGTTTACAATGCGAGCTTTCAACAGTCAAGAAGATCGGAAAACATTATTAACACCTTCATGCCCATGATGCAATCGTAAATAGTTGAGACATTAAATTATTCAATATTTCTCTTAATATTGTCAATATGTTTGAATTGTAAAAATTATGTACACTCCCACAGATTTTGTCACTAACGACCCGGGTTTCGCCTTTCGGCATCTTCAGGCGTTCCAGTGGACGGATGAACTTGAACTGACGCATAGTAAATGAATGTTTCGTGTTTATATAATAAATAAATGTATCACTGTCTAAAGTCTGAAGCCATTGCTGGCGAAAAGGATAAGCTCATGGGAATTCCCAAAGATTTGAGTAGTGAGTGGTTTTAAGAATTATATTTATTTGTTTGTTGGAAAAGGTTTTATGACTGTATTTGTATAGGGTACAGAAGTGGCGACCCCGGCATATGCAATAGTCGTTACTGACAAAATTTGTGGGAGTGTACATAATTTGAACGATTCAAATTTAATATTGAAATTCCACCAAGCACCTTCAGTTGAAATCTTAAATTGTCAATAAATATTTATCATTCTAAGTATTCTAGCACAGTGTTGCTCAACCTATTTGGGAGCGTGGCCCCCTTTGAGTGTCTTTATTTTTCTGTGGCCTCCATACCATTGTTTTCTCTTCCCATGAAAATTATAATTTCAAAAACCCACCTTTTTTATAGCTCTTCCAAGATTTTCGAATCTAGAATGCCAGTAATTTATTTTATTTACAGATTTACAAAAAATAGCTGCGCGACGTCCATCATAATGCTCTTCCCTGTATCGTTTTATAAATGCCCGTGGCCTCCTTAAGCTGTGTTGTGGCTCCCCAAAACAAAAATAAATCTCTGTGGCCCCCTGGGGGGCCACATGGTTCACTGTTGAGAAACCCTGTTCTAGCTTATATACATTTTTAAAATTATTTTTAAGCTTCTAACTTAGGTTTTAATACTGTCAATAAACAGTGAAACTGAGATGCCATCATGGTAGGGAACGTGATTTTTTAGTATGGCATGTCACGGGTTAAGCATACAATACTGACCTACTAAGAACGTAAGTCGTTGTAATCTTGATGCGATTTGTATTATTTAAATGTCTATTTAAACAATCCAGCGAGTTTTAATTTGAAATATTTGCCTGGAATGAATTGATCATTTCTTTGATCGACTTTTTTTATTTACATATTATGTTCACCCAGTTTGTTAGCCAGGCAGATTTAAATGATATGTTTTTAAATAATAAGAAAAACAATATTTAAATGGTCGATACAAATCAAGTATAACTCGTGTTTTAATCCATATCCGCTCTCAATTGTTTGTTACTTCTATCTTTTTCAAAGAGAGTAGTAGGGATAAAAAGGATAGAGCCGGACAGAAAAAGTGCTTGGTTAACCACCCTCGCTGCACCCTGTTATTTTAGTATTGAAATGGGAAGGGTGGGGATTTTTTAGACACTACAAACATCCATACTTTCGAACAGAAACAGAAAAATTGATTGAAAAAATACTGTTCGTACTGGGATTTGAGCCCATAAGGTCCGATATGTAAGCCAACGACGTTGACCACTGTAATCACGTTAGAGATTAGTAAATTTATTGAAAGATTGCAGTATACAGAAAGAGCTAGTTATTTTTGAAGGAATAGCTGGACCCACATTCAACTGAATGCAGATTGTCTGAGAGAGACATACGATTAATACCAAGTATCACTTTTTGAGCACTTGGATTGTACCAGTGTTGCTCTGCAAAAATAAACCACGTCCGTCTCATAAAGATTTATGCCCTGCTCAACTAGTATCAAATCCATTTTTTTCTCTTCTTCCAAAGAGAGTAGGAAAGGAATGAAAGGGCTTAGGACAGGGCTAGTGGTTAGCTAATCGCTCTCGGGTTAGAGGGAGGAATTCAAGACATCACATACATCCATGCCTTTGAACAGAAATTCATAAATCGACTGAAAAATCAATTTATAAAACTGCCCGTACTGGGATTCGAACCCGTGCCTTCCGTAACGGTAGCCAACGATTTTGACCACTCGACCACACATGCGGCCAGTAACCACTATCACATCATTATTATTTCCCTACAGTCTCTGAAGAGAAGTGACGTTAAACTGACAATTCTTTACAAGCAGTTTTCATAGAAAGTGAATTAATTATATTGGAATGCTTCAAATATATTTAAAATAACTGGCATGGCTTCAAAGTAAAGTAAGTAAACTTTTAACTATGCCACCAAAAGCTTTAATGATTGAAAATGACAGCTAACTCTCTTGAACTTTTTCTAGCGTAAAAATGTGTGTGTTTTTTTATAGGATCACGAAAAGTTTGCCTAACTTGTAAAGTAACTTACGTAAACAGTCCGGACTTGCTTGGCATAGGAAGAAATTCATTTTCTATTTTCAGTGCACATATGTACCAATTAGTCTGATTATTTTCACTGTAAAAGTTCAATGAATATGTGTCGCATATCTCAAAAATACTCGGATGGAAATCAATGCTTAAATTGTAAAAAGAAATCTCGTCAAGAGACTGTATTAATTAGTTCTTTTCAAAAACAGTACCTGAATAATTTTTCAACGTAAAACAATTATCATTTTCTTTTTAAAAATAAAACCGTGACTATTTAGTTTTCGTTTAAAAAAAACTATAATAAAACAAATCGTATTTCGACATTTTATAATAAAATGTTCTTTGATCGTGTTGTTGAGTAGTCAACGCTTTTGGGAGTCCGTAATATTCGGTTGCAGTGGACTAAGAACAATTGCATCTCTGACCGATACCCGTACATGAAATTATCCAAGATAATCTAGTTCAGTGATGGCGAACCTTTTTGGGTCCGCGTGCCAAAAATCCACAAATATTATTTCTCGATTGGGTGGCGTGCCCAAGCAGTATTTTTTTTATAACAAAATAGATAAAAATAAAACTTTATTTTTTAGAAGACTGTCGCTTATCATGGGAAAAATTTGAAAATTAATAAAACGGAATAAATTCACGGATTATTTAATCAAAATTTTAATTTTTTAAACTTGAAAATATTTTTTTTAAAACTTGGAAATCGTTCGCGTGCTATCCAAATTCTCAAACGTGCCACCTTGGGCACGCGTGCCATATGTTCGCCACCTCTGATCTAGTTAGTGTTAAGTGATATTATTCCCGTTGACCTTTTAACAGTTGAAGTAATTCAGAGGGCCGTGAATACGTATTTTGCATGATACTGAACTGTGGTGCAAATATCTTTTAATTTTCAACTTTTTTCTTGCGCTTTACTCACTATTCCTTTTAGTACTCAACGTTTTATCCACCACCATACGCTGATTATTCAAGCCCATTTTACAAAATGTATACCGCAGCGTTATAACGCTATTTGAAGAACTCAGATGACAATCGACCCAACCCACATTATTTGACTTTTGAGTTAACCCTTCAGAGACGAGAGCTTTTTTTAGATATTTTTTTAAGCCATATTGAAGTCACGGATAACTTTTATTCCTAACAAAAATTTTAAAAAAAATGCAAAGTCCTTGTATAGAAACCTCGCATGACTATATGGTCATGCGTATCCTTTTATTACCGTGTAATATTGTGTACGGACAGTAGTAAGGACTGGCGTGACCGTATGGACACGCAAACATTCGGGGTTGAAATATAGCTAAACGTGAAATTTTAAAAAATATTTACAATTTTACCTCTTTAGATCAAGATAATTTCAATACAAATATATTAGCAAAAGAACTGGAAATAATTTGATAAAAAAATAACTAACAGTTTCAAAAATTAAATTTAAAAAAAACGGAAATTCAAAAAAGCGCATGAGGCCGTTTCTGTCCCCGCGGCTGATTACTTACTGAAGTCTGTACCCTTTTGAACCAAATATGAGTTAAAGCAACGATATTCAGGTAGAAAAAGGATGAACTGTGGGATCAATAGACAACGGTGTTTACTGTGACCACATGGTCGCGCTCGTACTTGGAGGGTTAAACTGATATTTGAATTCTCTAATAAAAAAACACTTACCTTTGTAAAGAGTTAATAATGAGTATCAAGTTTTAGTTTGTTCGTAAATAACCGTAAAATAGTTTGTTCGAAGATACTCTTCAAAGACGCAAAATACATGTCACTATTTGTTGCATTGCTTGTAGAATAACACATTTTATATATTTATTTTATATTTTACTATGTGCTTTGCCATGCAAGGTGCTTTGCAATGGCTTAATCTAGGTAACTACGTTTTAAATAAATGTTTGTATTCAAATTAACTATTGAAACTGTAATTATCTATTGGAAAATAAATTCACGTTTTATTCAACGGAGCGTGAAGTTTTTCGAACATTCTATTTTATTAATTAGTGATGATATATTTGAAATATCACAGACTTACTGTTAAAAAAATCCAGTCTTCTAGTTCAATGAGCGCACATTTACTAAGCCTGTAAGCAAACAGGAAAACGTAATTGTCCGTAGCATTCATTTTATTTCACTTTTTTTCTGATTCGCAGTAGGGTTTGCATTACCGGTTAAACGGTAAATCTTTAAAAAATCACCATCACTAATTACTGGTAAATTTTACCGGTAATTATCGAACAATATTGTATCGTAGGTCAACAGATACAAGTATATTATAACGAAAAAATATTGTATATGTGCATTCGGAATGAAGTTTTTTTTTGTAAACTAGCGATTTTGAAAACGCATTTTTATTGTTACTGGTCACACATTTTCATCTGTCATCAGTCTACATAATATTATTTTCTAGATAAACATGAACAAAACTATGGTTTAGTATTAAGGATGAATAAATCTGTATATTTTTTTTTATGATAGCAAAAATTATTAATTTTTTTTTTCATGTCCGCTCCCAATGTGGATCATATGGACTCCTAATGTAGTTTATCTCAACAGAAGTGTTTCTACGAGAACTGCTTCTTACTCAGTTGCTCAACCTCTCTTTTTCCAAAAGAATAGGAATAGAAAGAACGGGCTAGGAAAGGACTAGTTGTTAGCTAATCGCTCTCGATACGCCCGTTCATAGGATAAGATGGGTGGGAGGGGGGAATTCAAGACATCACATACATCCATGTCTTTGAACAGAAATTCATAAATCGATTGAAAAATCAATTTATAAAACTGCCCGTACTGGGATTCGAATCCGTGACCTTCGTAGCGGTAGCCATCGATGTTGACCACTAGACCACACAGGCGGCAATGTAAATTATTATACCCAACAATATTTGTTTAAATTGATTTACTAAAAATATTAAATTGTTATCTTATTTTATTAAACTTTGGTATATATCTTTGGAGTATATCAAAATATTGTATTGAAATACATAATTTATGTATTGGTTACACGTATCAAAAAGTCAATGTAAAATAATAAGAAGTCAATTAACCAATGATCATTCATTAAATCTCACAATTCGGAAAATACAAAAAAGAACATAATGTATGTACATATATTAAATTAATTTTTGTATTCAAAATGTTTGTATAATATACATGTAATTAAATGTATTAAAATAGGTACCTTATAGTTTATGTTTTTATTTACCGATAAATAACCGGTTATAGGCAGAATCATTCACCTTTTACCGGTAATTGAAAATTTACCTAAAGTTGCAAACCCTATTTCGCAGACTGTTTGAAATTAAATTAATTGGCTGTAGTGTTTTTTTAACATCAGTTTTTTCGTTTGAACGATGTTGCAAAGGTAATTCATCATTTAATTGTTATTTGGCACCCTCTTTAAATCACTGAATCTAATGAGTATTTAATTGAAAAAGTTTGAATGATAGTTATATATGCGAAATGAATTCAATTAAGTAGACTTAACGTACAGATAAAATATATAGCGAATGTAGTTATTCCACAGGCTGCTTAGCAAATTGTGATACATGATTTTTCTTTTTGAAAAGAATTTTCAAACAAACTATTGTAAGATTAGTTACGAAAAAATTAAACACTTTTAATGTGTTCACTGTCAATACTTGGTGTAAAGGCATGACAGTAAACCCCCTACAGTAGCGATTTCCAACCTGGGAGGTATTAACCCAAAATATGTATTTACCCTTTAAAACGTGTCTTTATTACTATATGAATTAAGGATGGGGAGGCGCGAAATTTTTTTTCTTCAAAGGGAGACGCAGTAACGTAAAGGTTGGAAACCACTGCCTTACAGCGTTCTTCCCTATATAAAAATTGTCTATAGTGTATGCAGCAGTCTCTCTATATGGGTCTTCCTTATAGCGTATTTTTTTTTTTATATAAAACACTAAAATTTCAAAGTCAAATCTGAATTTATATAAATAAATATTTTATGTGCATTTAAAAAATATTTGTCAGTAGCTGTTGTCCCTTGACTTCGATAGACGTATTCTATGAAACATATATGAAAATAGGAAAAATGTTTGATTTCGTTTAATTCGTAACATACAATTGAAAGAACTTTACCTAAAATTTTGTATGGATGCCTATTCCTCTATAACGTAGTATTCCTATAGCATAGTCACAATCTCCACACTACAGGGGGGTCGAGTGTATATTCAATTCCACGTGTATTTAATATAATCAGGGCCGGTTTCACTTATCACAAGAATAACAAAAGATGAAAACATTATAGAAAAATATATTATTGTCATCGATGAAAAATCAACGTTTGAATGCTTTGATTTAGGGATTCGATCAGTTGACAATGCATCCAATATTTGCGACAAAAGATTACAATAATAATAAAAAATAATCAAATTATTTTTCTTACATCGGATGAATTGTGTTGTCTAAAAGAAGTATTTTAAAATGTACACTTGAAAAAAAAGGTAAAATAAATTCTGCTGCACTTCTTCCTCGAATTCAAAGAAAAACAAAATCAATCGGAAACAGGATATTATTGAAGAAGCCAATCATAATTGAAAAAGTAATGCTTTATTGCTCTTATCTTAGAAGTTGTATTGCTTGAACCGAATACGATTGTGAAGTTATTTTATTTTAACATAGTATGGATAAAAAGTAAAATACAACGCAAGAAGCTGGGAAGAATATTTCTTTGTTTTCTTTACATTTTAAAATTTATTTTCAGTAATAACAATTAAGAATTTTCATTTCTGGTTTTGTAACCAAACAATAAAAGCTCTCAATCTTTCTTCATACACTAGTATGTGGTTTGAATCCTTGTGCCACGATTAATTATTCATGTTGTATTTTTATAACTATATTTTGCTGCTTTTAAATCTTAAATAGTCCTAAAAGAACAGAAACCACATTTATTTATTTATTGTTAAAAATTAAAATTATAGAGCATGACATAACAGCGGACGCCAATTCGCCATGTACTTGACAAATATAAAGTCACTTTTAAGGTGTTCACTGTCAATACTTGGTGGAATGGCATTATAATAAAAATATTAAAAGATTTTTAATACTTTTTCCACTTAAGATTTATTTGATCAGGACCGGTTTCGCTTCTCACGAGCATTATCAACTGATAAGGAAAATAAATTAAACAGTGCTATTTATACAAGTTAAATTGAAATAAAAGGTGTAAGCAATTACTAACAATTAAAAGGATTTACAAATTACATTATAAACTTACAAATTAAATAAATTTACAAATTAAGTATAAAGTGACAAAATATAAAATAATAATACATCAAAATCAACATACAAAATCAATAAATAAAATAGTAAAATTTAACAAACAGTTCACAAATACTATTACTAAAAATGTCCACTTCTCTAGGCATTGAGTTGATCAATCGAACGGCCCTAGAAACTGGTGACTTATACCTCCTAAGCGAGGTATAAGTTTTTAGAAATAAAAGTTTTTGCTCATAGTTTCTCCCACGTAAGAATAAATTGGGAGCATGTAAATTAATAGTCATGAGAATTTCAGAATTATTAACTCGGCCCCGAAGGAGAAGAGAAAAATGCTTTTAGCTTGAAAACTATCTTCGAGCTTTAAGAGAGTGAAATGATAACATTCCTAAAAGATGACATATATATGTATATATTCATACGTTTTAATATATATATATATTCCATTAGATCATCTTTAGTTAGCCAAGCATGCAATGTCAACACTATGGACTATTGTGGTTTGAATACAAGTCTGAGTCACTCTTTTTTAACGACTCCGATTCCGACCAAAACACCGCGACTCCACGACTCTGACTTTGATTCGGACTCTACAGCCCTGTTTTTTTCTAAATTCATGTCTGCTCCCAATGTGGAATATATCGTCTCTTAATGAAGGTATCCCAAAAGAAGTTTTTCTACTCGGTTGCTTAACTATTTTTTCTAAGAAAGTAAGGAAAGAAAGCACATGGTTTGGACAGGGCTAGTAGTTGACTAATCACTCACATTAAGCCCTTTTGTTTTAGGATTGGAATAGTGGAAAGGGGGATTTCTTAAGACACCACAAATATCCATGCCTTCAAACAGAAATCCGGAGGTGAAGTCCGGCATGGAAGCCAACGACGTTGACCACTTACCCATGGATCCGACAGTCTTTTAGTTTACTTTGTGAAAATTACATATTTAGTTGTACACGAATATTCAAGCTACATTTCAGCATCACGTCATCTTTAGGACTACCTTGGGACCTTGGGTAGAAGCTGCTTATAAATTACGGTTTATAGACATTTTTTGAAAACTATCCTGAAAATTTAGTTATAAAATTTTTGAACTTCAAAATGGCGTAACATTTTAAAGATTGTCACTAACTGTCACCCAAATATATCTATATGCGAAAGGAAAATGACGCTAAGTCTTTAATCGGTACTTCTCAGAAGACCCAAAAGAAGATTTGCATTTATATGAACTTATATGTAAAATGTAATGTATCAATGTTAAATTTACTAATATAGCAACGCTTATTTGACTGGTCCTCTTACTCTTCATCGCATATACATATTGTGTTGTAGATTGTGGAATATTCATTTTCATTTTTTAAGCCTAAAACACCGTTTTCCCTTCGCACAAAGACATACAAAAACAAAAAATACGACACTCTAGCCCAGCGATACTCAACCTATGAAGAACAGGCCGCATGCGGCTCATTCAGACATTATGTGAGGCCCAAAACAATTATTGTCACCAGATATTTTTTCCAACATGTGGTATTGTTAAGAAGTACGTAAACTATATATGGGCAACCACTGGGCCGCCGAGCTATTTTGTCCGGCCCTAATTCATCTCGGTGAAGTATTAGAGAAAGAAATTAATAGTTTCAGAGAGGGATTAAATAATGGAGATCACACGAGCGCTTGCAGTGCACGATCACCACAATTTAAGAAATAGCAACGTGCTTTATTTAATTTAATATTACTTTATTAAGTTTAATAATTTGGTACCGGCCCTTGACTCGGAGACAGAATGATAATTTTGCCACAGACCTAGGAAAGGTTGCCTATGCCTGCAAATGATTATTTTGGTGACATTTGTATTTTTGTATTAATATGTTATGTCACTAAGTATATTAGTTTTTTTTTTAAATCCATGTCCGATCCCAATTGGCCCTCCTAATGAAGATATCTCAAAATAAGTATTTTTACAATAACTGTATGTTACTCAGTCGCTCAACCTTTCATTTTCCAAAGAAGGATAAGATGATAAGGCTAATACAGGACTATGGTTAACTAATCGTTCTCGCTTCACCCAGTAATTGAAGGATCGGAAGAGTGGGAGGGAATTTTTAGAATCACAAACACCCATGCTTCAGAACAGAAATCGATAAATCGATCGAAAAAATGCTGTTTGTACCAGGACTTGAACCCGTGAGATCCAGTACGGAAGCCAACAACGCAAACAGCAAGACCCGACAGTCTGGATAATTAGTCGTAAAAAAACTCTTGCCAATGTTTGAGTGAAAAAATAATTATGACGTACAAACAAAGAAATCTCGATTTTTTGTTGACATCTCTGTTAACAGAAGAGCATTTACTAAATACGTTGAATTTAATCGTTATTGTGAGAACTTGTAAGGTATTTTTTATTGTTTGCAATAAAACTTCCTGGTAATGTTTTTCATGAAATCAGTCAAAAGGAATAATTGTGTTGCCTTAACAAAAACAATTATCAGTGGATCTCACGTGTTGTTGGGATTTTTCAAACGTGGTACTCCCACGTACTGGGTGACTGCTCCGAGCCAAATGCCGAACGAGTAGAGCTGTTTCTTGGGGTATGCCTTTATACGGACCACGCTGACTTGATCTTAATCAAGGTAAACTCTGAGGCACTCGATTTGCAACATCATTTGCAATATGGGAAACGAGATTATATTCCTGATTCCTCTTAACAATCAACGTATGGTAAATTAAGCACTACTAACACTGTAGATTCTCTAAATATGAATATAATTAATATCACTTCAACTAAAAGATTGTTTAAGTCACTCTTGCTTGTTTTTTCTTTCTATCGTTTTTTTCCTCAGCACAATAATCCAAAGTTACATGATCGCCTCCGTGCAGCTAACTATCAGGCCGATAGCATGAGAAGTATATTTTTCATTGATCGTTAAAGCGATATAGAAGGCGGTTGTAAAATAACGGAACGAACTTGATCAAATAATTTAATATAAAAAAAAACTTTCGCTACGTGGTCGAGTGTCAACGCCATTGACTTAGAATACGGAAGTCACGGGTTCAAATCCCAGAACGGACAGTTTTTATAAATTGATTTTTCAATCGATTTATAGATTTCTGTCCGAAGGCATGGATGTATGTGATGTTTGAATTTCCTCTCACTCATCCTATCTTAAGACGGGCGTAACGAGAGTGGTTAGCTAACCACTAGTCTCGTCATATTCTTATCTCTCTATCTTTCTACTCTCTTTGAAAAAGAGAAGTTGAGCAATTGAGTAATAAACTTTTCTCGTATAAAAAAATCTGTTAAGATACCTCTATTAGGAGACCATATGCTTTACATTAGGAGCAACATGGATTTAAAAAAATATGTAAAATATGGTAATGAAATATATATCTCTAATGGAGAAATTTTGTAAATAAAAAAAAAGGTAGATTTACGTTTCTTTATGAATCTTTTAACAACTAATTTATTTTGTCATTACATTTTTTTACACTGTGAATGGTTACATGATTGAAGAAAAACAATATTACTGCTATTATCCAAATCGAATTAACTGTGTAAAATATATTGTTAATTTTTAGATATTATCTTCTTTTTATTACCAGTTGTATAATATTATATAAACAAATAATAAGTGTTTTCTCGTCCATTGTTACTTTATCAAATACTCCAAGCATTATCTAAACAAATAAAATTCAAACAATATTTTCCCCAGATTTAATATCGTCGCATCGATATTATTTTGCCAAAGATATCGCTTTTCTTTACACGTCGTGAAAAATAACATCGTCAATATCATGATATGAAAATGCTTTGTTTTACTGCCATCTGCAGGGGAACCTTAATGCCTCGGAAACCGATGACGTAAATCCGAAGGCAGTATTCCTTGACATATTCTACACATTTCAAATCTCAAATCAAGTTTATACTTCTTATCGTATGTAGCATGTACAGAATGCCTCATATTATATATACACAGTGAGGAAAAAAGTATAATAATAATTCATGATATCATACCACAAGATTTTTTTGGATATCAAATTTATGGAGCTTCAAGTACCAGGACGCACCAAGGTTCTTCCAGTCTCCTTCATCGATAAAGATTTTGAAATATTGTTAATTGTATCCCCTTACCGTCGTTTGCAGACGGAAGGGCGCGATCACTACAGAGATAAGAAGTTCACGGGAACTCCATATGCATTATTTTGCAAATCACATTCCATATGCTTCCTCCATACTATATCCGTACATGTACACACACATGCGCATACATACATACACACATACAGTACACAAAAAACATTTAAACAAAGAGAGTCATTTTCGTGATGCTAAGTTCGTTCTAAAATTGACAATTTTAGACAACATAAGATCTATGGAGGGTCGTCGAGCAGGACTGCTCTGGGTCTAAAACGATTCTCAGGCAGTGTCTCGTCATAGTTGTGGAGATCAGAGATCGTTGGGTTAAAATGTTTTCCTACCTCGCTGTGAAACTTTTGTGATATTTCACGAACGAACTCGCGAGATACGTATAAAAACTCTGGATCATACCCAACTGAAATCACATGGTTGTCCAAATAAAATAATATATGTCTCTGATGGTACCAAATATTTTGGTAAATATTTTAAACGTTGATAATAATATGATGTTTTTTTATATAATAATAAGCAAACACCTTACCTTTTTTATATGATAACTGACTATTACTCAATCTCTCAACCTCTCTTTAGAAAGAGAGAAAAATACAGTTATGATACATTACAGTTATCTACATATAATTACTAAAAACTCACATTCTTATTTAGGCATTCATTTAAGTAATGGTTAAGAAACAAGCAATTTCATTTAACTTCTTTTCGCAATCACAAATTGTGAAAGTCTTCGACAAACTAAGTAATAATATTTTTAATATAATATTAATTTTCGACTTTTAATATTCTTAAATGAGAGATCCAACATCGCTACAAATCGAAAGTCATTCTATGATTGGATGACGATTTTATACCGTTGTGATTGTAAATATCGTCACATTTGCTATGCGACAGTTTTGTGGCAGCTTTGTATATGAAGCTAATACAGAACGTTAGCCAAACACCCTTCTATTATGTCTCGTGTACTTTATGTTATTTTTTTCAAATTGAATTTGGTGTCGAAATCACGGAAAAAAGCTGTCACGTTTTGAAACATGACAGCTTGTTGCGTATTTTAAATTATAAGTCACATTGCAGGGAAGCAAAAAAAATACAATTTGCAAATTATTATCAAGTATTTTTTAAAAAATAATGAAATTATATTACATAAAAGTATTTATATAACTAATTATATTTTTTTTCGCTATTTATTTGAGTAGTTGACATCTGTCATTAACTGTAGAGAAATTATGAATGATTAAATATCAATACATTGGTACGTTATTTTTGTTATATTTGTTTCACAGATGATGTTATAAATAACCTTAAAATTTCACTTCATCTACATTTTGAAACTAACGTTTTTTTAAATTGTGACAATTTTTTTGAGAGGATGAAATATTTGAAACTGTTCTTTATTTCTTGAAAATTGGTATGTTTTTTTTTCACCATATCCGGTTAGGGTTTGAAGATAGTTCTAAGGTAGTAATAGTAGTTATTTTATCGCTCCTGTTTGATCCTGTTTCTTAAAGGATCGAATAGATTGAAGAAGGTTTTAGATATTACAGACTCTCCCGTAAGCTATCTAAAAATTATTTGCAAAATTGTTTCGTGAGCACCATAACCATAGTTAACACATTTTACTTAGCGGTAAAGGCATACAATAAAAATGTATTTTTATAAAACATTAAGGTGTTTTTTTTTGTATAGGTAATATTTATTTTGTAATATATGGTATTTCAGGTAGTACAAGCTCTAACCAACTAGACTAGCGGTCACCAAACTACGACCCGCCGAAGATTTTCATCCGGCCCGCAAAAAATTCTGGATTTTTGCATAGAAATTATTCAAATAAGAAATATAAAATTTCATGATTTAGTTGTGAATTCACAACAACTATTTATTTCCAATCATCAATTTTCATACAACTATCTGGTAAGGGACTCAAAGTGAAGAAAATTGGAGGCGAGACGACCAGATGTTTCTCAAATATTCTCATTTATTGAAATTCTAAGAAGGGCACATTCTAATTATTATGTAACCACATAAAATGAAATCATATTCTGATTGGGTTCCAATAAGAATTTATTTGTCGTCCGGACCCCTTAGTTTTTAAAAAGTTCAATCCGGCCCACTTCTCAAAAAGTTTGGTGACCCCTGAACTAGACAAAAGTGGGCAAAAATTATAGGTTGAGAGAATGAGTACCACCAATTACATTTGCTTTAAATTATATCGCGTAACTTTTAATACCCTATAAAATGTTTGCTTTTTTTTGTTGGTTGGCGCTACAGTTCCTTTTGTTCTATGGTCGACTTCACAACCGTCCAAACTCTTTCTTTTTTTAGAAACGCATTGAAAAACTAATTGAATAACTATTATATAGTATCCATTTGTAAATTCAATGAAATTTATCACAAAACCAAGTTCTACGAAAAGTCAAAAGGGTTCAACACGTTGCTTTATGAGTTAAAATAGACTGTGCTTACAGATTATTTTCTCTTGCTATATATATTCATATAACACGATAAAGCGTCGTTATCGAAAAATCAAAGCTTTTGTTAAATCTTTTGAAGAGGTTCTTCAAATACACTTAAGTACAGCTATTCTTACGCGCTTAGCTTTCGTCAGGTTTGCAGCTATATACAGATTAAGCTGCATCAGGTCCGAGGCAATCTAAAATGTTTTCATAAGGAGCTTTCGCGAAAGTTTAGCTGAGCTTGCATTATACGGAGCTGAGATAAGCTGCGATACTATCAGCCGCTGAATACTGATCAATGACGTAAGCCATTAGGGTAGACTTATTTTCTTTCCAGCACGGTTTTATCAAGAATCATACTTTATTAATCAAAGACGTCTTTGGTGGTGTTTTGGTATAATTTTGATATATCAATTTGATAAATGAAGCCATAAACATTTGGATACACTATTGTTGCTAATTAAAACATAATGAAATATACTTTTGAACTTTTCTCATAATTATTTACCAAGATAACGATCGCAGCAGTTATCGTTGTGGGCTTCGTTGCCGGATCTCACGGGTTCAAGTCTCAGTACGAACAGCTAGATCGATTTCTGTTTGAAGACGTGAGTGTTTGTGATGTATAAAAATTTCCTCCCACCTTTCTGATCCTTTAATAACTGGAAGTAGCGAAAACGAATAGTTAACCACTAGTCCTGTCCTACCTTTATCCTTATATCACTGATAATCTCTTTGAAAGACACAGGTTGAGCGACTGAGTAACAAACCGTTCTCATAGACCTCTCCACATTGGGAGCGGACATGGATAAAAAAATCTAGTATTTATAAAATTATTAATAGAATCAGAAAAACAGTTCAGTTAATAAAGACATTAATTATTATACTATTCTACCAATAGTAGATATTTTATGTTTTTCGTTGTAAATTTTCAAATTAAATATACTCTAGTTATAAAAGAATCTTTTCAGATTATACAATTTATAATCTCTCCAATTAAAATTTTAGTCTTCACTAAAAAAAATGGAGTTTGATAAAAATTTTAAAAGAAGTCCACATTGAAAAATAATATAAATATCATACGATAAATTATCCTTTAACATTTTTATATTGCTAAAACCAACAACCGTAAAATTCTAGACGTACAAATTTCTTTTTAAAGAAGTTTTAAGTTATTGAAGAATGTCGAAAATCTAAACCAAGTATTTTTATTAGACCTTATGATGTCAAAAGTTTTTACGCGAGTGGAGTGGGTGATTTGTGACTGTTTTTTAAAAAGTTTTTAATGTATGTTTTATGTTTAGAAATAATATTATCTCCACATCTTTTTTTAATCCATGTTTACTCTCAATGTGATGCATATGACCTTCTAATGGAAGTATACAAGCAGTAGTTTGTCGTTGATAAGTGTTTGTTACTCTTATTTACTTTTCCAAAGAGAGTAATAGAGAAATAAGGATACGGCTAGTATTGGATAAGACTAGTGGTTAATTTATCACTCTCGCTAAGTACTGTCATTTAAAGATTGAAAGACTGGAAGGGAATATTAAAACATCACAAATATCTATGACTTATCGATTAAAATATCAATTTATAAAAACTGTCCGCACTAAGCTGTTCTCAAATAAAAAGTGATGTTGAGATCCCTTCATTGGGAGGCAATATGCTTAAAGAAGACAGTGACTCGTTTCCGAAATATGAAACATTTTAGGTAGATACTTTAATATTAGAATTAAAAAACATATAAGTTGTCTAAAAAGTAACAATCTTTCAGAGTTTGCCAATCATCTAATCAAAAACGAACATAATTTTAATCCTGTTTTTCAGGAAACTTAAGTAAAAAAGGAGGGAAAAACAGGAAACTATAATTAAGCCAATTCACTTTATTAATGTAGCATTTTATCACTTTGTCAAAAATTTCCCAAATTTTAATTATGTTTGTAATTACTTACAATCGCCATTCTAAATTTATTAATCTGAGATGACTTTTTAATTATATGTTAGATGTGTTAAGCATTTTAATTTTGTGTTATTTTAGAATCACTTTTAATGTTATTGGAAATTTCTTTTCAATGCCAATTGTTGTTTATAACTGTTCATTTTTGTATAAATAGCTTTGTTAAATTATATTTATTATCAGTTGACGATGCTCGTAATGAGCGAAACCGGTCCTGACATATTAAATAAAGTGGAATGAAGTACAAAGGAATATTGTGTTTTTACTAATATAATTTTAATCATAACAGTAACGTAAAAATACTCCATCGAGTAAATAAAAAGGCTTAAAAATGAATAGCTTAGAATTTTTAGAGATAGATTTGGCCGTCTGTGTGGTCGAGTGGTTAACGTCGTTGGCTACCGCTACGGAGGGCTCGGGTTCGAATCCCAGTACGGGCAGTTTTATAAATGGATTTTTCAATCGATTTATGAATTTCTGTTCAAAGGCATGGATGTATGTGATGTCTTGAATTCCCCCCTCCCACCCATCTTATCCTAGCTAACCACTAGTCCTGTCCTAGCCCTATCCTTCTATTCCCACTCTCTTTGGGAAAAGAGAGGTTGAGCAACTGAGTAACAAGCAGTTCTCGTAGAAACACATATGTTGAGATAAACTCCATTAGGAGTAATAATTGAATTAAATGTACTTCGAATATCGGGTTATATTCTCAAAATGTCTTGGGAATTGAGACTAACAAAAGACAGCAACTTTTCGATTATTTTCTATTTCTTAATCCTTAAAATAGAAATAAAATATGTTTATTATTTAAATATCCACATATTTTTTTTGTATTTCAATTATTTAATAATTAGTTAAATAATACACTTTTTGTAAAAGTAATGTTAAGAAATGTATAATTTCACAAAAATTGGACTTATTCTTTTCTCGAAAGTAGTCTCAAATTAATATGAAACATAAGTAATTGCGTACATAATGAATCGGATTATATTTGTACTAAAATTTTAAATTCAGTAACACGTGCTTTTGCATTTGTCAATTAAAACTCAGAATCGTGTTATTTCTGCATAATAAATGTAATTCATTAAAGAATACAAAAGCTCTTACGCATGACGTGTTGATCCAAGCCTTGTTAACTTTCTTATTGCATTACACGTTTTCGGCAAAGAGTTCAGTTCGTACATGATTGTGTATTTACGTGCTGCCGTTCCACTCTTTTTTCTACTATAGTATATTAAGTACAGCTAGTGCTACTTCAGCAGCCAAAACTTTAGAACTTTTTCAATTCATAAGTAATCAGTATCTAATATAAAAAGAAAATTACTTTAATAAACAAAAATAGTTTGACATATATTCTTGATAGCGCAGAAGATGACATCTTATAGAAAAGTCCAGACAAAAAAGACCCTGAGTCGATATACGATTTAAAATTATTAGATACTGAATCTGTTGAAGCTTAAGACTCATATGAATGATATTATAAAAGAATGTGGCTACGTTTTATACCACTATAAATTAATTTGACTGTAAATTTATGACTTCTTTTGTAATAAAAGTTTCATTATGTTTTATTATTGGTACAGTCAACGCGGGTAACTTTGGCCCAGCTCTGAAGGTTTTTTGTATTTTTATAAATTGCTATTACTATTATGTGTGGTGATACAAATGAGTATCAGTGTTTAAAGATTCAGTTTGCAAAACGTTTTTGAAAAAGATTCTATGCTCGATATATAAATACTGAGCTAAAATTTGCACCCCGTATCAAGTAGCTTTGCCCCATACCACAAATATTCACAATAATTTATATAATCTTCTAATTTGCAATTTTTCTTTGCAATGTATTTTGTACATAATCGTAGGCTAATAAAAACATAGAAAGCATTTTTTAAACTGACACCCAACTGATAGCTGACAAAATTGCACAATATAATAAATATGACTAGCTGTAAGCCCGTTGACCTCAACGGGGGGATTTTTGTTGCACTTTTAAGAAGTCAGAAAATTACAAACCTATTTATTGAATAAGCCAGAAATTCTAAAAATAAAATAAATATATCTCGGGCCATATATCGACAGCATGCCCTGTAGTATTTAAATTGTAAGTTATTTAATTTTTGGAATAATGTTGAGTTTGCTAACAATTAGTTTTCCTATTAGCAGAAATATACCTCGTAAATTACCTAATTTTTGGAATAATGTTTAAGTTTGCTGACAATTTTTTTCGTAGTGACAAAAATTTCGTAAAATATTAAATCTTTGGAATAATGTTCAAGTTTGCTAACAATCATTTTTCATAGTAGCATAAATCGACCTCGGCGCATATATCGACAGCCCTGCAGTTTTAAATTGTAAATTACTTAATTTTTGAAATAATGTTTAAGTTTGCTAATAATCATTTTTCACATGCAAAATGGTATAAATTAATTGCACATTTTATCAAAACAAAATTATCAATTTTCCATGTTACAATCAAATGCATATTTATCAAATTAATCAGAATAAATTAACTTCACTAATTCACCAAACGGAGCTTATTTTTAGGAATATATGAGTCTTTAAGGGAACCAAACATAAAAATGGTGAAACTTTTCCATTTGACTTTTAAGTGCAATTACGTTTTCAATTAATTTTTGTGGGAACTGTCATCAACTTTTAATTTTATGTGAAAGTTTTTTCAATAAATAAGCATAAAAAAGTAATACAAAATAACTTAGATTATTCCACGTATTGTGCTACAAACTGTGACACGTGTTTCGCCTATTTCAGAGGCATCCTCAGACAGACTTACTTTCAGTAAGTAAAAGTAAGTCTGTCTGAGGATGCCTCTGAAAGAGGCGAAACACGTGTCACAGTTTGTAGCACAATACGTGGAATAATCTAAGTTATTTTTTATTTTATATTCAAATGAACTTCCACAAAGATACCGACGAATCCATCGAAAGCATAAACAATGTATTTTAGAGAAAAAATGATTGAAATTATGCAATAAAAAGGGTGGGTTCAGTTCACTTTTTCCCATCATCCTAACTTGGCTCACTTTGCCGTATTTTAATCTCGTTGACCCCAATCTATCAAACTATTTCGCTTACTTTATTTATATTACTATTTGAGCATAAATTTACCTTGTCCAAAGCATAGACTCGTTTACTCGTTATTTAAAACAAAAGATACAAAACTTTTAAATTATCGGGATAAATTCTAAATACCCTCTGTTAAAAAGTAAAATATTTAATAGCCGTCAGCATATGACACACATGGAATATTTGCATTTTAACTGTCGAAACTATATTATGTAAAATATACCACATTCATATTTGACAGACGTCACAATCTTGAATAAAAACAATCGAAGTCAGTTTGTGAATCACAAATATCGTTCCATTTTCAAATGCTTGATTTATATAATGTATTTTTATCGCCTTGATATTTATGACGTTAGCTCAGTTGATAGAGAGCTCGACTGGTAATCCAGAGTTCTGTGTTCGATCCACGGTCGCGGCGTTTTTTTGTATGAAATTTTTTCAGCGATTTGTATCGTCAAATAATAAACAGTGTATTGGGAAAATATGTCTTTAGTATGAATAAAAATATTGCGTCAGCGGAGCTTTGAGAAGGGAGGGGGAAGGGGCAGGGGGAGGGGATATCGCGGACAATCATTCAGACGGACGGACATTATCGAGTATTAATATATAGATAATTCATATTTTCACGTCCAGATGGCTACATAAAGCCATTGCTTAGTTAATAAATATATAAGTGGCAATGGTATGACCATAACATTATAACGGCATAATTTGAAAACCTTTTTCTTGTATAAGACCAATGTTAGACCGATGGCCAAAGTTACCCTTATTGACTATATTTAGAATAAAGGTTTGTATTATAATCGAGAAAATACAGACTGAAAAAATTAACTGATAAAATGATTGTCTTGCTATGTATAAATATTTTGCACTACATTTTTAATCTTTGCTTTACAATGTTGGTATCACATTTTTATTTGAATGATTTGGTTAAAATAAAAAAAGAGTAGTGTCTTAACATTTGAGAAAAAAATGAGATGTTTTTTTATGAAATAACTTGAGAGAAAATATTAATATTATCTTGTTTTCTGCGCATGATCACAACTAAGAGTCTGATAGTATGAATCACTTACGTCTTCGACAAGTACAACATGCCCAGAAAGTTTTAATCTAATTAGTTCAGTAGAATAAATTGCAAAGTATATCAAAACCGAAGAAATCTGAATTGTATTTGTATATAAAGTACAGTAAATCCCCCTTTAGCAATATTTTCTATAGAGAAGATTCCTATAGCCTATGTGGCAGTCCCCCGTATAGAGTTCCTCTCTATAACGTAGTTTTAACTTAATTTGATTTCTTATAAATATGTTATATTATAAATACATATTTTAAATACGTGTATTGAAAAATAATAATTGTCAGTAGCTGTTTTTCCTTTGTTAACTAAATATTAAATTCATTTAGTATAATATCTAATAATGGGAAAAACGATTTTTTGCTAATTTCGTTCGATTCACAAAATGCAATTGAAATAACCTAACTTCAAACTTTGAATGGCTGCCTAGTCTTCTATAACGCAGTATTTCTGTAAAGTCCCAATCTCTACGCTATAACAAGATCGACTGTGGTCGATTCAGTTAGCAACCAAACCAGACGAATTCTCCTGATAATATTAAATAATAAATGTAATATCTACTCTCGTGTCTTATTAATTCAGCAATAAAGAATATTTTTACTAAAACTAAAACGCTGAACACAAACATGTGTAATCGGTGTGTAATGTTTTCATGTGTAGATAATTTGTGTGTGAAAGAATCATATACTGAAGAATCCGCTAGTTCTAATATACATTCTATTCAAATTATAGTTTTAAAACAACTATTTCAATTATATTCTAAAAACCTTGTAGGTTTGTACTTCGTTTTGCGATCACAAGGCACATTTACAATGAATGTATATTTTATTCACTACCAATTAACTGTGAGTCAAAAATATTTTTCATTTACGTGGTTAAAACAGGTAAAATAATATCTTTATTTGTGATTTATTCGCAGAGAAATTGAAAGCATATCTTTTGAAACATCCATTAAAAAATCTTTGAAATTTAACATATTAAATAATACTGTTAATTTAATTATCATCTAATATTTTTCTTTATTTTTTTACAGGTATGTCAGCTTATTGAAGCAGTTGAACTGGTATCAATATCAATATAAGGTAAACTGAAATTAAACATAATTTTAAACGTTTCAAAAAAATAGGCATAACGTTGTTTTTAATTAAATTTCAAGATTAAAAATTCATGATTTACATAACCTAATAAGTACTGCAACTAAGCATCAAAATGACGCGATGCAATGACAATGAAATCATTATTACGGCCGCTGATTGCTTTCCATTTTCCCAATATAAAAAATAATCTTCTGTTAACTGGAAAAATTGACTTCCATATTCCCTCGTAACTTTAAATTAAATTATCACAAATCAACAATAAAAAAAATGATTCGCACAATAACTAATGCATTTTTTTGTAATTAATGTATTTTTTAGTAAATATCTTAAAATAGTCGCATATTACTTTGTTACATAATTTAATGCTAGTCAAGTATCACAACAATAAAAATAACACATAATTTTTAATCCAATTTCTTTACGTGAATTTTAGATTAAGTTTGAATATATTCAATTAAGTCACTAAAAAAACACCTAGAGTTGAATCATTGATCAGTGATAACAATATGTTATCCTCTATTCAGATACATTAATTTTTCATGTTTGGCTATTTTTATTTATTAAGATTAGGTTTTTTATTATAAATACATGTGATGTCATTTTCCCACCATAGGAACATCCAGTCAGCCAACATAGATAAATCAAGAAAGCTAGGATTTGTTAAATAAATGTAACATCAAAATAATAAAACAGTTAAATAACATGTAAAATGGTTTCAATGGACAGAACAGATGACTACTGCATCATTATTTAAAATCTGACGTTGGGTATACTTTTTGCTGAAATAAAATACAATGAAAAATGACAAATTTATATGAAATGTATTCAAATAATTTAAAATCACGGCTCAAGGTGCTTGATGAAATATTTTAATATGAAACTTTCCAATTTTAACCTGTAGAGGAGTGAATAGATTTTTACAGACCTTACTTTAATTTACTGCCTTTTCTTAACATGACAATTTTGTGATTTTTTCCCATTGAATATATGTAATTCATACTTAGAGCATACAAATGCTTACAGACAGACACTCCTGTGTTGAGTTTAAACTACTTTTATACTCATTTACAGAAAAATGGCGCCGACGAACATGTACGTCCATACTCCTCTAAAGGTTAAACGAACAAGTAAGTCTTTTAAACTCACACCTTGTTACACCATCTACATGTATGTAAATGTAATTAACTATTGTAAATACTGAATGAAACTTCTGAAATAAAATCCACCTTTAAAAAAACGGAGCATTGCCATATTTTGACGTTACAACTTTCCTTTTAACATTTAATCTCCCAATTGGTTAAACGTTATTAAAATCAAACCACTAGTAAAATTAGTCTAGATCACTATCAAAAGCATTTAGTTCATTAATAATAAATTTTATTATTGTATAATATATTACTATTTTCCAAGTGTCAGTTCATCCGTGCACTTAAATGGCTAAAGGTGGAGAAAGGAAAAACCCTGGTCAGTGAGAAAATGTGTGGAAATGTTAAAAAATTCATTTGTTGATAGTTGATAGACTTCAACGCGTGTAAGGATTAAAAAGAGTAAACGAAAACATGCCAGCGACTGATTATTAATCTAAACAACACGTGTTTGAATACTTAACAGCAGTCAAATAAAAAATATGCTTAATTTCAAAGTTCTAGCTTCGTTATTTCTTTTTTCATTTACCACAAAGCAAGACCACTTTAGCCCACTTTTGTTGTACTATAAATATGTGGTATTTTTGCATCGTACAGTAGCTGCCCCCGATCGATTCTCCACCATTCACCTGATAGTGAATCGGCAAGGCTGTTTGTTGTCTGTAGACAGAACTCTTCTATGAAAAAGTTGAAACGTGGTTCTCACTGGATGTACTTTGGGCGCCCGATGTCTCTGCCGCGACGCAAAAAAATCCTACCCACAGCGCCCGGCGAAAGTTTGGAGACACTGAGCTTCGAATGCTCTATATTTTCAAAGTTACACGTGGATGGACGCTCGGAAACTTTGAAATTAAATACAATATTGTTTAATTTTTGAGTTTTTTTTTCAAACGTGCCCAAGTAGGTTATCCCGAGAATTATAAATTAGCGAGAGATATTTCTTTTATAAAATTAAATTATTCCGTGTAAAATACACACTTTTAATTAAAATGATGATTAATTCATTTAACGTCATCAAAAAAGAATATTTCTGAACTCATTGAGCTTATAAATATTTAAAAAAAAATTAATAAATAAGTAAATGTAGAATTGTAGTTGATTATAATGACAAAAAAAATATTTTTTATTTTTTCGGAAGATAAATAAAGACATATGAATGATTTTAATGAACAAGGTAACAATTTTTTACTGACTAAATTTTTCGTGAAGGCTTAATGGGTTGTGTTTATTTAATGATGATTTTTTTAAGCCATCAATGATCAATGAATGAAAAAAAATATAAACTTATACTGAAAATATTAAAAATATAATTTATTGTTTGTAAAATTGAAATAAATTCATACATTCAACGTATATGTAATAAATTTAATCAAAGTTAAATATTTATTTAACACTTCCCCTACGCTGCTAAAAAGTACTTCCAATATGTTGCTGGTCCTTAAAGAACCAAGTGAAAAAACATGATTTAACACTTACCGACCTTTGATGGACAGTAAAAACCCAGAACGTACATTTAAAAAAAACATGTTTTCTATTTGAATTTTTGAAATTTCTTGAAAAAACATGTTGAGACACCTCCATTAGGAGGCCATATGCTCCACAACGAGTGTGGACCAATGTTCCCTCTAAGACAAGAGGTTAGCTGCGCGGAAATTTCAAAGGCTGCGCGGAGGATGTGAGGAGGCTGTGCGGACCGATCAAATATTAATTGACCAACTGTCTTGTAGTGCGCGCCAACCAGGAATGAGTGCGCGGGAGCTTCCCAACTGCTGCGCTGCCGCGCACGTGCGCAGCGTATAGAAAACGTTGGTGTGGACATGTACAAGCAAATATGTATATATAAAAAAACAGTGTCTCATAAAAGACAAATCAGACAGAAGGTTGCTAAAAAATCACCACGGCGAAGTAATATAGGTCTTATAGCTGCTCATTTTGATTATTTTTTCTTTTTGTTACAACATATTCTTTTAAGGTAGAATTTTCATTATTTTAAAGTTTTTCTTTGAAATGTTGATTTACATTAGACCGGATCTAACAAAGATATGGATCAAGCACCGTACTTTCTGCAAAGTTTGCAGGTAATTGCGAAAATTCTTTTATAACAGAAATGTGAAGGAATCTGAGACGGTTAAATCATTGTTTTAAGACAAGGTTTTCTAAGTAACTTGGTCAGTTCCCCATGCCTTAAACAGCTTAAGGGAATTGAAAAAGTCTGCCAACTAGAAAACAGAGCGCATGTTAAAGTTAAATGTGATTTAAAAGATTGTCTGAGGCAGATAACTAACTCTGGTCTGTACTCTTTTGACAGATGAATAAATGAGCATATATTATTCATACGCGTTTTTTGCTCAGGATTAAAATGGGGCGAGATATTTTTAGGCAAAGTGCTGTCTGTAGCTTTGTTTAAAACTGTATCAAAGCATAACATACTATATAATGTTGATATGAAACAAAGTGTGGGACTCTGATACAAATGTTGCTCCCTCAAACATATTTTTAATAAAAATTAACCAGTTTAAATAAGCTTTAGTAACACTGTATCGTAAGTAATACAATCCGATGGAAAACAGACAATTCAGTTTAAATTGTAAAAAATGTATCGAATAAAAAATACACAGGTTATTTAAAAATCATTAAAATGCGTATTGACACGAATTTAACATTGCAAATTTGGTCAATTTAAACTGTCTATAAACCTTGGTTGAAAGACAAAACAGGTTTTTGGAAATTTTCTTACTGGTCTGGAGTCTGGACCAATTTTGTCCGCTGTGAACATTTATCAGTCGATTTGGCAGCTGTAATGAAAATTGTTGAATGTCTATTACAAAAGAGTAAAGCAGGATTTTAATTCAATTATTTATTCTAAGCTGATTGATCTTTTAAGATTTTTTAACACTATAATTTAATAATTGTATATGATTATAACTATTTAATATAGGCTTTCTCAACATGTGTACCATATTCTGGACATATTTTAGCAAAATGATAACAAAGTATTTAGTACAATATCATTTATATTTTTTTTTTGCCTAGATACTTTTATAATCCAGTGCTTTTTTTTGAAAAAAATAAGTGCCGAAACTCACTTCTTGTCAAGCTTATTATATTATCTATGTATGTTTCTGATGTGGAACATATGGCTTCCTTCTGGAGGTATTTCAAAAGATGTTTTTTTTTACAAGAACTGCTTGCCTAATTTTTCTCTCAAAAAAGTAAGGATAAAATAATAGGTCTCGGTCAACTAATCGCTTTCACTCCAAAAGTTTGCGAAGCAAATAAAAAATAAAATTTTGCGACTATCTGAAACATTAAAAATGCCAAGAAAAAAGTTGCCGGGACGCAGTTCCACCGCATTATGTGGGAAAAAAGCACTGTGTATACATTGAATCAAAAAGCTTTGCTGCTTTGTAAGACTTGTTACAAGATAAAAAAACATCTGATTTTTGGTGTACACAGAAATTTTAATGTATTAAAAAAAATGTAGAAGTAAATTTGATTAGGAATACATTGTAGCAATATGCAAAATAGAGCTTTGTTTCATATTGAAACACCACAAAGGTTGATTGTAGATATATGAAATAAAAATTCTCTTTGCAACATTAAAAAGAGTGCTCAAAAAAGACTTTCGCTCCGGTCTATCGATACCTCAGGCGCCTGCCATCTTCGGTCTTCCATCGTTCCGCTATTTGTTTTGCGAAACTTTTCACTGGGGGGTAGCGGCGGGGGAGGCAAATAAGCAGGGGACAGCGGGTGGTCGCAAGGGGGCGCGAATAAGGCACGTCCCACTCGGGAATCTGTACCGACAAATTTACACGCGGAATGTCTCCGGTCCAACTGCCACGCGCCAGCTCACGAATGCCCCGCGACAACTTGTCAAATATTTGTATTTATTTAAAAGCAATCGATCTCCGCCGGGGATTCATCGAAATTGTGCCTCGCGAGTTCCGCCACTCTCGTCTGGATTGTATATATTTTTTTAATGTTACATATACATATGAAATAATACAAAGGTGAATGAATAAATTGTTTCAGCTGGAAGTGATTCTAAGTTATAATATAGTAATCAAAGTGTTTAAAAAATTACCAAATTATAGTGACATTAAAATACATGTAGAAATCTAATATTACACATAATATACATATTTAAATTAATTAAATGATTTACAATTAAATTTAACTTTTTTTTAAAATTATATCGTTATTAATACTTTTTTTAATCATTCAAAAAAATGTTAGATTCTGGTAGGTCATTAAAATTAATGTACATATTATTTACATTATTGTTGTTTTTTTTTAATTAATACATAATCGACGTATTCAAACATAAACAAATACACAAATCTTGTTAAACAATAAATAGATCATTTAATTAAAATAGTTTGAAGCTTTCACATTAATATTTATTATTAAATGTTAGAGATGTTAAACATTTTAATTTGTGTTAGCTTAGAGTCACATATTCATAATTTGTACTCTAATTTGTAAATTCTTTTCAATGCCAACTGTTTATTACACCTTTTTATTTAAATTTGTTTTTTTATAAAAAACATTGTTAAATTAAATTTCTTATCAGTTGATAATGCTCGCCATGAGTGAAACCGGTCTGATCTTGGTTAATAAAAGTGGGCATAAGTACAGAGTAATATTTATTTTTCTTAGTAATAATTTAAGGTTTAACAAAATTGAAGTTAAATATATGTAAATGACTTGGTTACAAAAGAATGTGTATGTATAAACAAATACGCTTTTTCATAATATCTGTAAAAAATAAAAATAGTTTATGAAGTAAACATTAAAATTAAATACATTTATAAAAAAAATAATGAAATACGATTTTTATATTGTTTCGCGGTTAGCAATATTTAAATAATTGTAATCATAAATATATATATATTATCACCTTTAAGGTGTTAACTGTCAATACTTGGTGGAATGGCATTATAATAAAAATAATAAAAGATTTTTAGTACTTTTTCCACTTAAAAAAATTATTTGATCAGGACCGGTTTCGCTCCTCACGAGCATTATCAACTGATAAGGAAAATAAATTAAACAGTGCTATTTATACAAGTTGAATTGAAATAAAAGGTGTAAGCAATTACTAACAATTAAAAGGATTTACAAATTACATTATAATTACACAAAATTAAAATTAAAATGCTTAACACCTATAACATACAATTAAAAAATCATCAATAATAAGTGGCAAATGATATCAATTATAAACACAATTAAAATTTGGGAAATTTTAGACAAAATGAAACTACATTACTAGAACATTACACTGTTTAATTTATTTTCCTTATCAGTTGATAATGCACGTGAGGAGCGAAACCGGTCCTGATCAAATATTTTTTTAAGTGGAAAAAGTACTAAAAATCTTTTATTATTTTTATTATATATATTTTATGTTAAGGTTTTGTTACACTTATGAATCTGAAAACGCTCTAAAGTTCCAAGAATCGAAAGCAGTGTGTTTCTTACTTACAAAAAGTGCTATTTGCAAATTATTTATTTTAAATAGTTTTTTGTAATACTATCAAACTAAGGTAAATATTTATTAAAACTTAAGTGACGCTTTTTAAACTTCAACCACGTTGTTTTATTTAGACAAAAATAAGAAAGATTCATAAAGATTTTAATAAATATAGTTTTACTACGCCGAAAACATTTTTTATCGCCCTCGTCACAATTCACATTTTATATTAAACTAGGCTAGAACTAGACATGCGCGATGGCGGTCACTCGTTAAATTTAACATCTTTATTGATAATCAGTTGACGAAAGAGCGAGAGTAAAAATCTAGTCAGTATTTGTTTGAATATTGATAGATTAAGATTAACCTGTGTAACTATTTAGTACAAAAAAAACGTTTTTTTCCCCTATTATATATATTTTAAATTATTTTCTACGTTTTTATTCTACTCATCGTGCTTAAATGCTGAGTTAACTTTATCTCTTTTTAATTTTCTACAACAAAAAAAACGTATATATTTTTGTAAATAATTAAGAAAAAGTTATAATTGAAAATACTATTATAAAAAATTGTTGTTTTTGCATATCAACATCGTGCCAAAGATAAAAATTAAGCCTGATTAATTCAGATGTATTTAATTGAGTATTTGCTCAGTAAATTTAATTAATTAAAAACTGCGTTTATATTTTATTTACTGACCATTTACATTATTTACTGACCGTTAATGGAATAATATTCAGTTCTTATATGATTCCCGCGTTATGTTAAGTTAAGTTACTATTAATGATTTTGATCAACAATATTACTTGAATTACACGCTAATTAAACTGTACTCAAATAATATGATAACTTTTTGCAAATTAAAATATAATTCAAAATAGCTTTGTAAAAAAATCTTTCTCAATACGAATAAATTTGTGTGCGTTGTGTTTTATTTAATTTTCAATTATAAAAGAAAATTTCCCACTTAATTGAGTTGTGGATATTTAAAATACACCAAGTGTTTAAAATACATTGCTTATATAACGGAAATAAATTATTTTATACGACAAAAATACTCGTAATGTTTTTTTATTACAAAAAAATAAGTTATACGCGTAATATGAATAATTTAAAACAACAAATTAAAATAGCGATTGTGTAATATCTTCATTTGAGTGATTTAAATATAAATTTGTCACAATTACTAATTCATCAATTTAAAAAAAACATAGCTCTGTTGTGCGTATTTTGAGACGAGAAAGTTAACTTATATGAATAAAAAAATTCTTAATTGATTCAAAATTAAACTACCATCAACCAATTTTGATTGATCATTAATTAATTAAATAATTGCAAAAATGTTAATTGCTTTCTTAATATATAATTTAGATATAAAAAAAATATACGAGGAATGTGTATACCGTGTTAAAAAGTGATAAAAAAATATCCTAATTATGCTTAAAATAAAAATGAAAGTGTCGAAATTGTGTGTTTAAAGATAGTTATAAATGATTGATAAAATAAGTAATAAAAATATGGAAAACGGTGAAGTGTTGCCACATGTTAATATAATAATTAAAATTGAAAATTGTGATACATCGGATAGTACAAATACTCAAGTAAGATATGTTAACAATACTTATTATAAAGGAGTATAACAGTTTTCCCTTAGAAGATAATTCAAACTAGTATCGTAAAAAAATGAAAAATAATTTTTATTTAATAGTTAGTTTCTTTCACGCACTTTTTTACCTCAAATAGTTTTATGATTATTAGAAAAGCAAAATAAATTTATATAATTAGATCCTAATTCAAATTTATAACCTTTTATTTATTATAGAATGCAGCAAAAATGTATGCCCCAGTTCCAAATATAATATATCTTGAAATAGTAGTAAATAGTTGAACACGCAACGTGATGTAAATGTGAAATTTTGATTTTGTCATATTATTTTTCTTTTAATTTTAACCACAAAGAAAAACGATTGTGACTAATATTTTCCCCGTCGTCGATTTGACTATCTTTCAGTTATAATATAAAGGCACTTGGAATATAAACTGCGTAGCCTAGACGAGTGTCAAAAAGTAAAGAAACCCATTAATTACACTACATTGATAATACTAAAAGGTTGTTAGTTTGTTTTTAGATAATTTATCAACGAAGTATTTAGTAAAACAAATAGCAATGTAGATATGATATTAATTATACCATGAAATAAATTTTGCATGCCAATTTATTAGTAATTTCTTAACTATATATTATATTGAAGTATATAAAAAATCTTTTAAATCACTTAATATCCACAAAATCTACCCTTATTTCGAACAAAGATAAAATGCTTTCAAATTTATTATACATGTGTAATAAAATTGGAATGAGCTGTGAAAACCTCACATCATAACTCGCACGTAATAATTATTACTGTCGCATCACACTTTACATAATAGAAGAATAAGGCTGTGTTATGTGGTAAAGAATGTATGTAGATTAGAGATAAAGCCAAGCATCCTTCTTTGGTGACACACATCTTCTTTATCGCGATTATTTCCTATACTAGAGTAAGCCTATAAGATGCTATATATATGTATATCCCTTATTCAATGGGATTAAGGGTAAACTTTTATCGTTGTTTCCTGCTCATCTAACAATGGGATATTTATATTGTTAAAGTGATGTTTAAAAAATGATATTCAATCACATAATTTTATATCACTCTTTTTATAATTAGTTATATGGACCCTATAGAGGTGAAGTGAGCCAACTAGTGAAATGGTAAAACTTTTTTCTCGGACTTTTAAGTAAAATCACGTCTTTATTTGGTGTTTTGGTGGATTGCATATTTTTAATTTTACGGAGATAACATTATTGCAATGTGTATTAACTAAGGTTATTTCACTTTTACTACACTTTAAGATGTGTAGAATATTGCAACGCATCGAACATATTTTTTTCTAAAGTGCCACTTCGTTCACTTCACCTCTAATGGGGCCTCTGTATTTGCTTAGGAACAGCTTGAGTCGCAACTCACATTTAACTTCATGTAGACTGTCTTGGACACACAGGTGTATACGATTAAGACTAAATTCTATTTTTTTTGCTTGCATTAAACCAGTGCTGCTTAACAGTACCGAATCATTGCAGATTACAAAAAAAAAAAAAACCGTATAATTAACTTCAAGAATAGATCCTTGGTATCAGATATTGGGGATGAGGTGGTTTGATTTCGTTATTAGGTGAAACCATCTACGATAAGTGCTTTTTACTGGCTTTACAGATTAATCTTGGATATTGACTATGACGGTACTGAAAAAACACCAATAAAAAAACTTAATCGGCATTTACTTGATAGCATTTTATTTTAAATAGGTTAACATTTTAAATTATTTTGTTTTACAAGCATTATACATCACACCAATCGCCATTACTTTGAAATTATTTTTTTTGCACTTAATATTACACTATGTTCGATTCCGTGGTTTAGTGGTTCACGCTGTGTTAACGGGTTCGAATCTCAGAACAGACAGTTTTAAAAAAATATTTTTAAATTAATTTATGGATGTTCATGACGTTTATAATTCTTAGGCTTAGGAAGAGTTACAATTTACTAGTTATGTTTTAAACCTATTCTTTAATAGCTTAATCTCTTCGAAAAAGTGAAGTTGAGAAACTAAGCTACAACCAGTTCTTGTAGAAAACTGCTGTTAAATCAAGCTCCACTAGAAGTCCATATGCTGCTCATTGGAATCGAGTATGGCAAAAAAAAACTACTCTTATTATGATTAGCTTTCTAATCGAAAAATTTTTTAAACACGAGTTTTTTATGAATCTAAATATACAGTACATTTTGTCAAAATTGTATTCGCGAATGTAATTAAATCACAATCATTTCTCATTGAATTTAAAAGTAAGCTGATTGGATAATAAATAACTTTGTTACAGCAGGTAGCCCTAATGAGAAAATAAATAACAGGGGACGGTAAATACGACTGTATTTTTTTTGTCTTTGAAGTAAATTTAAAAAAACATAATTTGCAGGAAAAAAAATCTCTCTATACCAACAATATAGATCTAGTCCAGTTGGTGACTTTGCCCGAGTAATTCTCAAATTTATTAGAACCAAGAGACTTTTTTACGTTTTACGATTGGTATAGCTTTAATTAGATAATTAAAGCTATGTTCACTGTCTTTATAATCGATCTCTCAAACGAAAATTATTATCAGAATTTTGTTTAATATTTTTAAGTTTTTTTTATGCCTGATTGATTAATAATGCACATTTGCTTTACATAAAAAAGTGATTGTTTTGAGGTTAGAGTGTTATTTTAGTAACTTGTGTGTTAATTCTGATTTTATATATTTTTTTGAATATCGTCTTTATATATTATCGATTGATCAACTCATTGTTGAAAATATAATATAATATAATTTAACAATGCTATTTATACCAAAATAAATTTAAATTTAAAGGTGTAAACAACTATTGACATTGAAAATAAATTACCAATTACATTATAAGTGATTCTAAAATAGAACAAAATTAAAATCTTTAACACATCTAACATATAATTAAAAATGCAATGCTCGCAATGAGCAAAACCGGTCTTGACTATTAAATAAAGTGGAATAAAGTACAAAGGAATATTGTGTTTTATTAATAAAAAAGAACAGTTCATTTTAGCTTTTAGCCAGTAGCCTCTCAAACAATTTCCATTTATTGCAATGCCAATATAATAATAAAGTGAATACATATTTTGCCTAATTCGAGAATAATCTCTCCGGCAGTAAATTAACACTCGGATTTGTAAAGCTAAGCTTCACATTGTAATGTTGAAAGCTCCTTTATGCTCATAGCATAATGAATTATCTTATACTGCTTTCAATGGGCACATTGAAGTATTAAATATATATTCTGGAAACAATACCGTTGTGTTTATGAATAAGGGCTCAATTGATGTATTGGACATAATAAAATAAACAATAAGTAAACTAAGCGATCCATTAAATTGTAATATGCAGTGTTATCGAAATGCTAGTACTATAAACGTTTATATTGATTGTATTTTATTTTGAAATTAAATCATTCATATTGTATGTGTGAGAGCATATAACCAAGACTAAGTAGCAGGGCAGTGTAATCGTCAAAAACACATGACTCTGATTCAAATTTCAGAAATTAATGTCAAATAGAATTTTTACAAAAGAATTTTCTACAATTAACTACAGAAAAATATCACGAAAACCATAAACAACTTTGTCTCTCAGATTTGTATATGTACACTCATTCTCGCTGTCAACGTGTAACCGTACTCATTAACCGCTTATAAAATACACACTTGTCTAGACAAATTTACTACTCCAAATTCCACGCCAGCAATTAGCCGTTAGCAATTTAAACGATCAACAATTTATAGCCTTCAAATGGTTTCCGTACTATTACTTCATAGTTCATAGAATTTTAAAAAATGCTTAAGGGAGTATTCTAGTGTAGAGGTACGAATTTTAGGTGTTTTTTTGAGCTGTGTAAAAATTAAACAAAGAAAATATTTTCCGTCCATTTTTTTACCATTCGTTTATTTATACTTTAAAAATATATAAAAAAATAAAAAAAATCAAAACTTGAAAAGTTATCGGCTGGTAAAGGGAGGGGTTCAAAAAAAGGTGGTTTCCTGACGTACACGATTCCAACCTTTCTGGTAATTTGCATTTTTTTAAACTGATTGTTAATTAATAAAAATGTCACTAAAGCCTCTACCTCGAAGAAGTAAACAACATTTTTTTTCAGAAAATGGCAGCCGTTTGAAAAAAAAAATGATTTTTTACATTTTTTTAACAGTTCCAATTTTTAAAAAAATAGTAAAAAATAAAATTTTACTTAAATCTGATATGGGCTATAGAATAGAGAGATGTATATAAAAGGTTCACACAAAATTTCAAATAAATCGGTTCGGTAGAACTTGAGATATTATGTACGTCAGCTTGAAAAAAGTAGTTTCGAGAAAAACGCGTTTAAAGTTTTGAGTTTCGATCTGTTCCGGTCGGACCAGCTTAGTTGCTGCGTCACCAAAATCACTGTAACTCGGTAAATAATTAAAATTTTGAAAAATCCTTTTTAGGACATACTTTCAAATGTCTAAGCTTTAGAAAATTATAAAAAAGAAAAAATCGATTTTTTTCAAATTTCAACACTAGAATACCGCCTTAAGACATAAAGTTGTATGGTATGACCAAACACATCTCATTACTTATCATTATTTTTTAACACATGACCGCTCTCACTGTTTATAATATTTCTTCCTAATGGTAGTATCTCAAAATAAGAGAGTAGAGATACAAACTAGAACTAGTAGTTTACTAACTATTGCTATAGCTACAATTACTATTAAAGGGTGGGGGGAAAAATAGACACCACAAAGAACCTTTGCCTTCAAACAGATATCGATATACTAAATGAAAAAAATGTTACTCTTACGACGACTAGAACTCGTGACATCCAACACAGAAGTCAACGATGTCGACCACTACGACCCGGACCCGGTATTTCTCATACACTATTTTTTTGTCTTACATTGTTTGTACTAATTCCACATTATTTATAAATTTCACTTATGACATTATTTTATTAATAAGTTTAATTTATTAATAGACATTGTATTAAATCAATGTTAATATTCACAAAATAGTCAGTTTAAATATTGACTACATTTTAGACATATTTTGTCGGGTCCTATGTCGCAGCGGTTAGCGTTGTAGGTTTCCGTGCCGGATTTTACGGGCTCGAGTCCCAATCGAATAACATTTTTTCGATGGGTGTTTGTGATGTCTAAAAATTCTCTTTCACCTTTTCCGATTCCTTAATAACTGGATGCAGCGAGAGTGGATAGTTAACTACTAGTCCTGTCCAAGTTTTATTTTTCTATCTCTATTACTCTTTTTTGAAAAGAGAAGTTGAGCAACTAAGTAATGAACTAAGTTTTCAAAGAAAAAGTGATGTTGAGATACTTCCATTAAGAGGCAATATGCTCCACATGGTTTGGTGGTTCTTTCGAACATGAATCTTCCTAACACGAATTCTCTGAAAAAGAATACTCCTAAGACGATTCTTCTGAACACAGAACCTTCCACATACAGAGCCTTTTGCACATAGAATACTCCGTACATTATTTTAAATAATATTTTTAATATTTAAATGTACGGAGTATTCTGGGTACGGAATGTTCTGTTTTTGGAAGAATCCATATTAAAGGGGACATGGATAAAAAGAAAAAAATATATTTATCATATTTTGCAAGAACAACTTGGATAATATACAGCTCTGAAACTTTTATCTTTATTCAATATTCTAGACGATTTTATATAATATAAAAAGTTACAAGAGGTAATTTTTATACAAAGAGTAGAGTTACAAATTACGTCCGTTTATTGTAATAACGTAATTATGTCATCGCTGAAACACGTAATGGAGTATTGTTACTAGTACAGCGAAGTAAAAAATCGTGCTGTAATGATTAATTTTCTTGTATATTGGCCTCTACGGATGTAGCGCGTATCACCTTTCTTCCTGACACTTCCCATACCTACGCCGCTTGGCGCCAACTTGCCTGACGAGTCTGCGCATGCGTCGCTATTGCATCCCCACTCTACGCCGTAGGCCTCCCCCTCACTCAACTCACGTTGAAACCCGTCGAAGATGAATCGGGGTGTTCATTTTCGAAACATGGGACTTTTTTTAATTGAGAAATTTACTCGTTCGAATTGCACCTCGTGGAAAAACAAAAGACAATATCGTCTCCATAAAGCACAAGTTGTTTTTTTTTGTATATTAAATTTATGAAGCTTTAAGTACCAGGACGCGCTAGCGTCTAGGTTCTTCTAGTCTCCTTCATCGATAAAGTTTGTAGAAAATTGTAAATTGTATCCCCTTACCATCGTTTGCAGACGGAAGTCCACGGGAATTCCATTTGCATTATTTTGCAAATCACATTCTATATGCTTCCCCCATACTGATGTGATGCTAAGTTCGTTCTTAAATTGTCAATTTTAGACGACATAAGATCTATGGATGGTCGTCGAGCAGAACTGCTCTGGGTCTAAAACGATTCTCAGGCAGTGTCTCGTCATAGTTGTGGAGATTAGAGATCGTTGGGCTTAAATGTTTTCCTACCTCGCTGTGAAACTTTTGAGATATTTCACGAACGAACTCGCGGATGGTAGGTATTTTCAAGTCTCTGTGAAGCAGTGAGTGATAAGTACACTTGAACTTCTGAAGATGCCAAAATGCGGAAACCGTGTCGTTTTTCAAAAAACGTGTGTCAATGTACACAATTTTGACGATTAAGAGTTGGAGATATGGTTCCTGGCTATAAAATATTTGAATGTTTTAAGCTGACTTTCTTATTGCGTATTCTTGTAATCACTTTTGAATTGATAATGTTCGTGATGAGCGAAACCGGCCCTGATATTTAATACAGAATGTTTAAGTATTACAAAAGTGTTTTATTTTAAAAACATCTTTCATATCATGTCGACTGGGTTTTAGTAAAAGAGATCAACCCACCCAGAATTTTTTTACACGAGAATAGAAAATCGTTTTTTTCAGATTTTAGGCCCAACGTCAAATTATTAAATAAACACAACCCCGAAGTGTAAAAGACACAATCGGTTCACGATAATAATATAATATAAAGTTTTCAGCACAACTGATTGGTAGCGGTTTTATTATGTTCAGGGAAAAAATATAAAACTTAAAGTATCCAAACATTGCTTGGATTAAATATTATATTTTATTGTAAATATAAAAAAAACATTAATATAACTAGAAAGCTTTAAATCAAAAAATCACTGAAGTTGTATACTATTTTAGAAACAAATAACAATGGATTTTATTTATCGACCGCCTAAAAGTATTACGATAAAAAATTCAAATAAATGACAAGTTGAGAAATTGAACACCAAAAATGAGTTGGTTATTTTGAGCTTGCGATGGTTTCAACAGTAATAAATATTATATTGGTCAGATTTTTTCGGTGTTTTTTTTTTACTCAAATTAATTGTTTTTCTGGCTATAATAAAGAAGCAATCAATATTGTCAACATAATTTTACTACTAGAGTGTTATTATAATAATAATGTTTCAAAAAAGACATAGTAGAGTAGTTGATACTTTTATGAGTTGCTGTGTAAAAGGCTCAAGTAAAAATTTAAATAATGGTATTACCGAAACTTGAATCCTAATATTAATGGTACATCAATACAAAAAAACTGGTTATAAAATGAAAAACTTCTAGTTTTTCGGAATATAAAATCAAACAAAATTGATCTTTGAAAACATATAACAATCTAATATATTGATAAATGTTTTAATAAAACTATTCACCACGAACTGAAATACTTTTTTTCTTTTTCAACCGTGTCCGCTCCCAATGTGGAGCATATGGACTCCTAATGGAGTTTATCTCAACAGAAGTGTTTCTACGAGAACTGCTTGTTACTCAGTTGCTCAACCTCTCTTTTTCCAAAGAGAGTAGGAATAGAAGAATAGGGCTAGGACAGGACTAGTGGTTATCTAATCGCTCTCGATACACCCCGTTCATAGGATAGGATGGGTGGGAGGGGGGAATTCAAGACATCACATACATCCATGCCTTCGAACAGAAATTCATAAATCGATTGAAAAATCAATTTATAAAACTGTCTGTACCGGGATTCGAACCCGGGACCTCCGTAACCGAAGCCAACGACGTCGACCACTCGACCACACAGGCGGCTACTTTAAATGTAGTAATCTAAATAAATTACTTATTTAATTTTTACACATTATTTATTTTAGATCATGACCAAGGAAGATGAAATATAAAACGATACACGGTTAATTATTACTTTGAAGGTGTTCACTGTCAACACTTGTGGGAAAGGTATTATATTGAAAAAATAAAATATAAATTAGTTCTAATTACCATTTTTATTTCATAATCAGTTGATAATGCTCGTCATGAGCAAAACTGATTATGATATTTGAATGGTTATTTATAGTAAATTAAATAAGACTATTAATAAGATTTAATAAATAAGTTGGTGAAAGAAATATGAACTTATTAAAATTGTAAGGTCCTCGTATACATATTTACTTCTGATTTTTAATGAATAATAAACTGATTTTAGCTGACCAAAATTCAGTGTTTTATTTCTTTGTATTAAGTCTTTATATACCTAGAGGCAATTGATAACAAATAACAATGTATTTGAGTTATTTTAAAATATTTACGTAAAATATATTGACATCCCTAATCAAACTATTTTTTTTACCATGTCCGCTCCCAATTTGGAGCATATGGACTACTAATAGAGTTTATCTCAACAGAAGTGTTTCTACGAGAACTGCTTGTTACTCAGTTGCCCAACCTCTCTTATTCCAAAGAGAGTAGAAATCGAAGGAAAGGACTAGGACAGGACTAGTGGTTAGCTAATCGCTCTCGGTACGGCCCGTTCATAAGATAGGATGGGTGGGAGGGGGGATTCAAGACATCATATACATCGAAAAATCAATTTATAAAACTGCCCGAACTGGGATTCGAACCCGGTACCTCCGTAGCAGTAGCCAACGACGTTGACCACTCGACCAAACAGGCGGCTAATAATCAAACTAATTTCAATGATATTAATACCTCATTATAATAGAGTTCTAACAAGTAATAAAAAAACTGATTCGAATCTATGAAACCTATTTTTTTCATCTGACGCATTCTTTTCTAAAATTTATTTTTATCTTTTTAAGCAAGTTTATAAAAAGGTATTTTTATTTTATTCAATTTCAACTAGATGATTTTTCTTAACCATTCAGAAATTTATATGGAAATTCAATTTGGAGTTATTCGGCTTTATTTTATTTACGGTCACATTTTTTTTGAACAATTCGATTAGAAATAAAATAAAATAGAAAAAGTAAATATACGTTTTATTATCGAAGTAAAAACTTTATAATGAATGATATAAGTTTTTCAGTGTTAAAAGATTGTCATCTAAGAGATTTGATATTCTATTCAAAAGTTTTTTTATGACTCTGCAATGTCAAAGCCTCAAAAAATATCACGTTGAAGCTAAGTATAGGGTGTCGCATAGTTTAGCTTAACTAACTGCTTATTTAAGAAGAGGCGATAAGATTGAACAAACTCTATTTCAGCGTCGACTTACTAAGTTTTCCACAGCCACGAAGCATTGTCTTCTGTTTTCCATAATGTTCATCCTTTACATGCAGTGAGTGGTAAAGACTTTTGTAAACAAACCTTTGTATTAGGATTAAAACAGAACAATTCATAAGATTTAATAACAATTTAAGTAATTTAATAATTTTTGGTTAGTTTTTTTAAACACTTTTACTTCGGTGCTATTGCCGCGTCGATATACTTATTTTGAACGGTCTGTAATACTCAACACAATCACGTATTGTGTATACAAGCTGTCCGATACGTGTGTAATATTTCGGACCTTCCAAAATAAGTGTATTCAGGCGGAAATAGCACCGCTGATCTTAAAACTTTTAGTCAATAAAAACAAGATGGAAGTGCCAAAATGACTTACAGATCATATTGTTCTATTGTTAATATATTTTAACTCTCGCGGCTTGGAGACAAGAAAAATACGCCTCATCCGATGGGGGTCGTTTAGGGACCCTAGTGGTTTCCTCATTATTGGCCTTATTCTTATGAATTTAAAAAAAAGTCTAAGGGCTTTAAAATATCTCTCTGCATCATTCCTCATACATTTTTTTAATATAAAAATCCGTGTTTTTTTAATAAATAATCATATTTTAAGTTGCGCGTAAAAAATACGTCATTCCAGCACAAATATATATTTGCAACTGACGCGTTTAGCCCAGCTATCTTACGAATGATCGCTTATCGCGGGCGCTTATCGTGTCATCACGTTATCGCGTTATCGCGTATTTATATAAACTACAAAAGGTCCACAAAACTATGATATAAGAAAACATTGTATCACCCATATTAAAATAGATATTTAAGAAAATGTGGGTATTGGGGTCGCATTTCTTGAGGTTAGGATCGGAAAAGTTAAAGTGGCTATTATACTAAAAATATGGTTTAATTAAGCATTAAACCTTATTTTATATAATCTAAAAGTATTTTTTTTGACTTACTGAATTTTACAGAATATGAAAACCAATTTAAAAAATACTGTCATTCGATTATTTTAATTATAAACGGCACATGCGACTTATTCAAAACAATTTGTTTTATTTAAACAAATTAGGTCCTAGAAAAAAAACAACTTTGCAATCGTGATCGAAAGTAAATATTTATTTTAAATATAAAACAGCCTGTAAACTTGACACTTCGATTCCACTGTCACGAAACGCGTGGACTTTTTTTACATAGTACATTTTCACCTAAATATCTAGTGATTTCTCCCCAATTTTCGCGCTGTTTCTGTGTACCCCCCCATGGAAATTCGCTACGCAAGGACGTGGAGCGGCCCTCTTGCAGTTGTCAGCACAAGTCAAGTACCCATCGTCGTTTCCTCAATCGCCTTTAAAATCTTTTTGCTTTCAAACGAGAAAAAGACTTTATCAATTTTGTGTTAGCTTTTACTTAGCGAAGTACTACCGAGAATGACAAGATTCAAGTGTGATGTAACGATTTTATTTAAAATTATTCCATAAACGTTAATTCGGTTTAATGGTGATCAATAAATATTTATTTTAATTAGGATATAAATTTATTTTTTAACAAATCAGGCGTACAAATTTGTGATTATATAGACTTTTAATTGAGATTATCTAAATAGACAGCCGTTCGCTGTGGTCTAGTTGGTTAGAGCCTGCTCTACCTACCAGGTGGGTCTGGGTTGGATTGTCGGTAAGGTCAATTTCAAATTGAGACCTAAGGCATAGGTGCTTGTGATGTCTAAAACATTCCTCCCATCCTCCCTTTCAACAACTGGGCGTAGCGAGAGCGATAAGTTAACCACTAGGTTTGTCCTAGTCTTATCCTTCTATCCCTATTTACTCTCTTTGGGAAAGTGAGTTTGAGTGATTGAGTAACAAACAGCTCTCGTAGAAAGGGGTATGTTTTGTTTATTATTATTAACGTTTAAAATATTTATGTGTGGTCCATCAGAGACATGCACTATTTTATTTGAGCCACCAATCTCTGATCTAAATAGAAGCTCTTTTTATACGGAAACTGATTAATAATCAGTTGCTTAAGTCATCTATTTTTTTGAAGAGAGTAAAGATAGAAAAGCAGTTTTAAATAGTTAGATAATCGCTTACACCGCTTTTTATGGTAGAAGAAAATTTAAGGTATCAACAGAATCCATTTTAAGAATATATATTTTACCAATAACAAAATGCAAAGTGTATAGAAATTTGAAAACCTCAAAAATGCCACACGAAACCTTTAATATTGTTAAGTGTGGCCCACGGTCCAAGGTTTAGGCATGCCTGATTTAGATAATCTTCATTAGCAGTATATATCGTAACTATTCTGGCATAAGTTGATAATTATCAAAACGGACAAAAATAAGTTAAGTATGCAAAGAGATTCATTAATATAAACCCTTCATGTGGCATAATTCAGTATGTGCGTTGATTACACCAGTTTGTCGAAAAAAAAGCATTTATTTTTAGAGCCCATTATTATTAAATAATAATGCTGGGCAGGAAATTTTTCTTGACAATTATTTTTTAAACTCTAATTTGAGTCAGATCTATATTTTGGTATAATAATTAATTATCTACGCAGCATAATATTTCGATGCTAAAAGTTTTATCCTAAAAGGTGATTTTTTTCATTTGCTGTTTACTCAGAATTATCAATCTGTTACGTAGCAACCTCTGCCAGAACAAAGACAATATGCTCTATATTGCGAGGAAATAAACTATCGTAAAGTAAAAAAACTGACGTATTAAAAGTCCTAGTAGCTTTTCCAATGCATTTTTTACACAATATTTATCAAATAAAACAAAATCATTACGAACAAACTTTCCACTGTTTTGTTTAAGATCATCAAAAAAATATACACATATTAATCTTTCTTGGATGTATTGTCGGTTTATAAAATAATATGTCAAATATACATATTATTACCAACAAATCGGTCATATAGAAATGTTGTAGACAATTATATTAACTCGTATTTTAAAAAAAAATTAAATCTGTTTCGAGGAAACTATTTTATCTGACTGATTTTGTTGCGTCACTCGCTTTGTCCGATCAATAACCTTTTACCGTACATAATACAGTTTAATTAATTAGTGTACTTTAGTGTTTTATTTACTACTGGCGATTTCTTTTTATTTTTATTGGGCAACATTTTTGCTAACACGGCCCATTTAATGACCGATATCGGTCCTATTGCGGCATTAGATGCCAGATGGCTGAAATTTTCCTTAATTAAGCCAAGACTTTTAATTGAATTACCAAACGTTTTTATTCACACTGCCCTTGCTCGTATCGATTGGTCAATCTTCTACATTCCAAAATAGTATATTTAATTTAATTTTAGAAATTTGTACGATTTTAAATTGTTTTTTTACCCTCTAACGGAAACTTGAATTACAAAACATATTTTCCGATGGTCAATTTCCAAATATACATTTTTTTATTATTCTACTGTGAATTTTTTTATAACCGTGACAAATGTTTGCTTTTTTGAGAAGGATCTTTATCTTACATATTCATTTAAATCCCTTAATAAAAAAAAGAATAAATGAGCCCATTAGAAGTGAAGGGAGCCATGTGGTATTTTAGAAAAAATAATCTAAATACGTTGTTATATTCTACACGTCTTAAAGTATCGTAAACGTGAAACAACCTCAATTAATACACATTGCAAAAGTGTAATCCCCGTACAATAAAAATATGCAATCCATCAATGACATAACTCGACCTGCGTAGCTAGGTAGAGGGAGAGGGGCAACCTCTCGTTCTCATAACGTCCAGGTTGAGAATGGCCGAGTCAGAGTGTACAAGGGGAAAATATTGGGAACAAATCAAATTCAATCAAACACCTCGATCACAGTCATTAAAAGTGGATAAAAAAGAAAAAATATTGTTTGCGTATTGTTTTAAAATACTTTAAACTGAATAATAAAACACTTTTATATAATAATTCTAAATTTCTTATTAGATAATTGCTATCCAAAAAAACTAGCATGGCTTAGTGTAAATAGTTCAGTTAAATTTTCCTTAGTTATCCTAATAAATAATACGTACAAAATAGTGTTTAATTTTTTAACACAATGCCTTTTTACCAAGTATTGACAGTGAACCGCTTAAACGTGATACTTTACATAAATATAAGTTTTATGTAAAATTCAAAAAAATACATTTATATTTTCGAAGAATTCTTTGAATACTCTTAGAACACAAACAAAAAAGAGTGAAAACATAAAAAAAAACAAATTCAAACGTGCGTAGTAACTTCGTTATTTGTTGAAAGCTTTTTCATGATTCAAAATATTGTTTTTTTTAAAAAATAAGTGTCACGTTGCACAACTTTTCCTTTCCCTTTTTCTTTCTTCAATCGAGTTATATAAAGTCGTTCTGCTGAATCAGAACCGCAAGAAGGATTTAAAATAAAATCATTTTGAAATATTATTTTTTTATTTACAATTTTTAAATCATTTTAATGTGTTCATTATCAATATTTAGTAAAAACACATTTTATACAAAATAAAACACGAACGAGGACATTATTAATTTGACTAATATATTTTTTAATACAGATGTTAAATACAAAAAAAAAACAGTATTTTATTAATCGTATATAGAGTGAAAACGGTGAAGATTTAATATTTTTCGATGGATTCGACAGCTTGCATAGTCATGTATCGCAAACATTTTTCAGACTTTTTTTTTTTTTTACCATGTCCGCTCCCAATATGGAGCATATGGACTCCTAATGGAGTTTATCTCAACAGAAGTGTTTCTATGAGAACTGCTTGTTACTCAGTTGCTCAATCTCTCTTTTTTCAAAGAGAGTAGGAATAGGAGGGCAGGGCTTAGGGCAGGACTAGTGGTTAGCTAATCGCTCTCGATACGCCCCGTTCATAGGATATGATGGGTGGGAGGGGGAATTCAAGAATCGACTGAAAAATCAATTTATAAAACTGCCCGTACTGGGATTCGAACCCGTGCCATCCGTAGCGGTAGCTAACGATGTTGTTAAGGATTATTTATTAAACAAAAAAAACTTATTTAATTGTTTTGTCAACATATTAGCCAGAACCCGCATATTTTCTTATCACTTGAAACCGGTCGTGATAAGCAAAACTGGGCCTGATATTGATAAATAGATATAGAATTAGCACAGAAGATAAATTTTAGTTACTTACATGACGAGGATTTAAATAATGTAATGCTTAATATAAACATATCATTCAAATTGACGCTCACTGTGGTCTAGTTGGTTAGGTGGGTACCGGTCAAGTGGGTCTGGGTTCCATTCCCGGTTAGGCTAACGTAATTTTTTTTCTATTTAAAACGTGGGTGTTTGTGATGTCAATTATTCTCCTCGAGTATATTTCTAGTGCTAATCACTCCTTACTACTCACCCTGTTATTCATTATTTGTAGAGTCTATGGAACAGTAGCTAGGCTTCCATGCCCAACCTTACGGGTTCAAATCCTAGTACGAACAGCGATTTCTGTTGAAAGCCATCACATTCCAATCCTAAAATATCGGGGTGTAACAAGAGTTATTTGTTAACCACTATTCCTGGTCTGTCGCATCCTTTCTATTCCTATTACTCTATTTGAAAAATAATGACTGAGCGACTGAATAACAACAGAAAAAAACTCCAGTTGGGTTGCCTCTATTAGGAGGCCATATGCTCCACATTTGGAGCAAACATGGATAAAATATATTTGACGCATTGGCGTTAGCTCTAAAGCCAAATATTTATTTAAAAAAACATTTTAATTTAATTATACAAAATATACATTTATTCTGTAACTAATTGGTTCCATAAATTAAATGAAAATTCTCCGTTCTATTGAAAAACGTCAAAAACATAAACATGTTATACTTATATATCAGAATGTCATATCAAGGTTGTCATCGAATGTTAATAATCAGCGTCTTGTATGGTGTGTGATTGGCAATCATCTCTTTTTGACAGTTACAATGTTGCAATACTTTGGGATCAAAGATATATATGCCACGTCAACCAGTATTATTATTGTGAAATTCTTTTGAAGTAAAATGTCGGAGACACATTGAATGATTTTTATATATTTAAAACATTAAATAGGACAACTTCTATTGAATTTATGAATCTTTCTTCAGTCGATTGATTCATCTTGTTAATTTAAATATGTATATTTTTTAAAATTTATTGTAATTAATAGGATCATAAAACCAATGAATTTTACTTTTAAAAGTAAATCTTTTATAATTATTCTACATTTATTTAATATCACAAATACCGATTTCGCTCACTAGTGATAATGATAACCAAATAAATGTTTAATTAGTACAAATGAGTGTTTTATTATTTTAATACATTTTTTTCCACCAAGTAATGGCGGTGAAAACTGAACACCATAAAAGTGGTTAGTGAATTTTTCCTCCATAAAATTTTGCAGAACTAAAATACTTTACCAGTTTTTCTACGAGAACTGCGTGTTACTTGGTCGCTGAACCTCTCTTTTCTAAACAGAGTCGTGGTGATATAAGGGTAAAGCTAGGACAAGTCTAGTGGTTTCCTAATTACTCTCGCTACGTCCAGTTATTGAAGGATCAGAAGGTAGGAGGAGATTCTTTAGACATCACAAACACCCATGTCTTCAAAAATAAGTTGATCAAAAAAATGCTGTTCGTACCGGGACTCGAATCCGTGAGATACAGCACAAGGCTAACCACTTCGCCATAGGACCGAACCTTATTACCTTTCTTAGCCTTATTGCGTATTGTTTATCCTAACCTTTTACGAAAAAGAGAAATCAAACGACTGTCTAACAAATTGTGGTCATTAAAACATTCCTTTAGGAGTCCTGTAATATCTTAGAGTTGATGTGAATAAAAAAATGCTTCCATATTCACTTCCAGTGTGTGGAGCAACAGATTCTTTCTAAGAGAACTGTTTGTTACTCAGTCGCTCAACCTCTCTTTTTCCAGAAAGAGTAGTAAGGAAAGAAAGATAAGACTAGGACGGGACAAGTGGTTGAATAATCGCTCTCACGACGCTTATTTATTGAAAGATAGGAAGTGTGGGAGAGAATTTAAAACATCACAAACACCCATGCCTTCGAACAGAAATTGATAAATCGACCAAAAATGCTGTTCGTGAGTGCCGAGACTGGTGAGATCCAACACGGAAGCCAACAACGCTCACAGCTGCGCCATAAGACTAGACAAATCTGTCATAAACCAGTAATAAAATCATTTGGTTCACGACATTCGCTGTTTGTCGAGCAATATGTATATCCCCCGACGGCCCTGCGTATGCTTTAAAAATATGCCACCGTAATCGACTGGCAGGAGTCCCCCATAATTTTCATCTCGTCTCCCCTTTCCTGCCTTGACCCCGAAACGGAATAGGTAGTCCCCGAGATGTTTTACGGCGCTCTGGGTATGTAGTTCAAAGCACACAACCTATTTTTCTAGCACTAGGCCAACGCGCCCTGAATGCCTGCCTATTCGCACCTCTTAGTGGGGGCTGCAAAGATATCTGCACATACAACTTGGGCTGGGCTGACTTGAATGCAATTTACGCTTCTTTTCAACCGCTTATATATATTTAAGACCGTATTGCGTAAATACGTTTGACTGTAATGCTCAATTTGGAAAATCAAAATCTGGCATAACCCGTATTTTTTACAGTGTTAAATAAAATTGATATCTTTACTATTCCATTTGTTGTGTAACAAGGCTTTTCATTTTACTAAGAAACATCTTCGGACCTATTTTATAGTGAGATTTTCAAATATAACATTGACACTGTTTTGTTTTGAATTTGAAAATTGAAAATTCTTGGTGGGAAAGCATTATATTAAAAAATAAAATACTTTTTGAACTAATTAAAGTAAAGATGCATTGTAAAAAATAACGTTTTTTTGTTAAATAAAGGTCAGTAGTGGTTTTCCATACCCGCTGTGGTTTAGTTGGTTTGAGCTAGCTCTACCTTCCAGGTGGGTCTGGAATCAATTCCCGGTAAGGTCAATATCAAATTTTATTTTTTCAATTTTAATTTGAGATCTAAGACATGGGTGTTTGTGAAGTTAATTCTCCTTGAGTTAATCTCATGTGACTTACAAAAATTCTCATCGAGTATATCTCGTATGATCTTTCAATGTTTTATGTTTTCAATGATTTAAAGAATATTTCCAGAAAATAATGAGTGTTCACTGTCAGTACTTGGAGGAAAGTCATTATATTAATAAAAACACTATATTTCTTTGTATTTCATTCCGCTTTATTTAATAGGTAAGGACCGGTTTCGCTTTTCAGTTGACAATGCTCGCAATGAGCGAAACCGGTCCTGACCTATTAAATAAAGTGGAATGAAGTGCAAAGGAATATTGTGTTTTCATTAATTGTTTGTTTAAGATTAGTTTAGTAGTAAAAATTGTGTTGGATTTTTTTGTGATATACAGTTGTTTTAAATAACGGATTCTTGAAGAAGAAAAATTCAGCCACGTGAAAGTTCCACAATACCAGCATAAACAGTTCGTATAAATTTCACAAACGCCCCGCTTTCAATTCAGAATTACAAAACCTTAAAGGAAAAGAAAATCGTTTTTATGGGGCGATTATAAATCATACATTCAAAAAGGTTTTGTAATGCTCCCCTCAGCGGTAATAACGGCGTCGGTAAGACGTTCAGAAACGCTTTCCTCAACAATGGACCTTCGCTCCGTCAATCCCTTTTGTCTTAAATTACAAAACGTTTTCAAGATACGATTTTGTTTTGATCACACCAAACCATCTTTCTAACAACTTGGCTTCAAGTGACCCGTCTAACAGATTCATGACCTAACTTATTCAACTTCAAAGCATAACTTGGACAATTTTTATACCACGATTTTTTTTATATTATATACTCTAGACTAGTGTTTCTTAACTTTTTTGGGCCCGTGGCCCTTTTTGAGTTACTTTACTTTTCTGTGGCCCACATACCATTGTTTTGTCTTCCCATAAAAATGATTTTTAAAAACCCAGGAATTTGCGGATTTTCCAAATTTACCAGCGTAGGACCTTTTTTTTTAGCTCTTTTAAGAATTTCAAATCTAGAATCTTAAGAATTTACAAATTTGTCCAAATGAACAGCGTGGGACTTTCCTTTTTAACTTTTCCAAAAATTTCGAATCCAAAATCACAGAAATTTAGGAAAAATTTGCCCATCGTCCTCCTAAACTGTGCTGTGGCTCGCCAAAACAAAAATAAATCTCTGTGCCCCCCCTTGAGAAATACTGCTCTATATCACGGTTTATTGAAAGGGAGCCACAGAGAAAAAATAATTTTAGGGGAGTTGTTCCAAGAGAAATGCTTATAACAGTTATTTAACGTCTCTTTTCGGAGAGAGTAAGAAAATGGTTCAACTAGAACACAACTAGTGATTAGTTGATTGCTCCCGTTACACCTCGTTTTAGATATTTTCAAGAACTCTTCGATAAATTGACAAAAAAATGATCAACTAAACTTTTCGTGCTGGGATTTGACATTTTAGCCTCCGCAACCAAACCCAACAACGTTGACCACTGTTCCACGGGTCTGGCGTATTTTACCGTGTTAATATATTTTTAATTGCTCTTGTGAAAGACACGGCTTCGTTATAAAATTTCAAATGATTTAAAGGGCCTCTTTTATGTGTATTTAATTAATTGTTTCGAATGACAAAACGTCTGGAATGGCAGGTAATATCTCTACTACTCCTCAAGCCCGGCAATAAAATTGCGAAAAAAAATGGCAATGAACACAGCGCCAAATGGCCGTGAAATGTACTACCAAGCTTTAGTACGTCAAGAAACAAGATGGAGTGGAAGAGCGGGAAACTTTAATTAGGGATTTTCCCGTTGCGCGAACCGCTCGACCGAGAACCAATACGGGGGAATCCCAAAGCGATGGCGCTGCAGGGCTGTGGCCTAAATATTTTTTTTTTATTTTGTTCGAAGATTTTCCTTGGTGTAATACTTAAGCTTTTAAAAGTTTATTTACGAAATAAAATAACATTTTGTAATATTAAGCAAGATTCACATTTGTGGTGTGCAATGTGATTATTTTTTTAGAGATTCGTTTAACCACAGAACCTTGTGGATAAAGTGAGAAGATTAACCGTTTACATTTTATTTATTAAATGGAACAAGTACTGTAATAGTATATTGTTTTTTCTCTGTGAGAGGGATCAAAATTTAATCAGTATACTTTCAGATAAACACTGTCAAAAAAACGATATACTTAGGTTAAACACTGTTTTTAGGTACCCGTAATTCACGTTCTTCCACTATTTGCGTGCAGTTTTTACAATCCTGTTTTATTTAAAACCTTTTTATGCTTTTAGTTAGCACAATATTCATCTAAATTATTTTCATTTCAAAGCTTACTTTTACAGTTTACTGAAGCACTATAAAACCTTCAAAATAATAAAAAAACAACACAAAAATATAAAAAAAACATGTGCCCCCAATTTACGTTTTCTCTCTCTGTGTGTAAGTATATTTTTTCGTCGGAACCTTTTAAAATTTAAAAAAGGTGTTTCACTAAAAAGTTTTGAAAATACACATTGATATTGAATACTTGTGTGTATTTTTATATTTATTTATCACTAACGGTAAAACAATGTTTTTTTAAAGTCGTATGTATGTGAATTAATTTTCAATTAAAAAAAGGTTTTTTTTTATAAAGAAATAATTTGTTTCAATAAATTGTTTTTTTCCAAGCAATGAAGCTTAAAAAAAATAAAAGTAGTAGACATAACTCAAAAAACACTGAGCGAGTTACGCAAAATCTTAAAGAAGATATAAAAATACACTTTCATCAATCAATAGCTTGAAATAATTTAATTTATCAAAACAGTAAAATTATTCATATAACAAACATTCAATGAATTTAAATGCTTCAGTTTGATACTAACACTTAAATTGCACATTAATTCGATAGAAACCCAAGTACGTGGTTTGCATATGTAAAATAAAATAAGCATATTTTTTATTTACATTATTATGTTGGCGTTTTCCCTGTGTAATGTTTTTTTTTTCATTTTATTTTCTATTCGCTGAGCTTCGTATCTTAAAAAACTTTACCGCGCGGTAGGTAATTAAATGTCTAAAGAACTTCTCCTCAATTGCTTCAGGAGTACAATTTATAAATTGAACCACAAGAAAAGGCTTAAAATGTCATTAACCGAGATTTTTTTGTTTCCACGTTATATTTGATAATTGAAAAAAGATAAACACGGTTTGTGAACGAAAAAATCTTTGACGTGAACGGGAGTCAATTATCAACCTCTTTGTGTATTATAATAATTTGCTTTTCACTACATAAGTGAAGGAACAAATGGCTTACGAAGAACATAAAAAGATATATGCAGGCAAATAAGTGTTTAATTTGCATCTAAGTCTACAACTTTGCATGTCTTATTAAAAACGTATAATTTTATTTTATTTATTTATTTAATTAACATTGCAAAAGGTTGACAAATTATAAATTTAAAACTTTTACAATGGAGAAAAAAATAGTACAATTTAATATTAAAATCAGTAGGAAAAAAAATGGCAAAGAAGTCAACTGAGTAAGCTCCGACGAACTCTACTTTAATACATAAAAAATAGTATTCGTCGGAACTCACCCACGTCTACGTGGAATATGTCGACATCCGAAGCAATATTGTTGAACACCGTTAAAGCTCTACCCAGTGGCATCCCCATTGGCAGGCTGGTTCTACACCTTGGGAGAACAAACAATTCATGTCCACGATTTCTCAAAAAATAATCAGGAACATTTAGATTCACATTCTCAAGAATGGTGGAATACTCATTTTGGCCACGTATAAGTCAAAAGAAATATATATGGCTTTTTAATGGCTTTTTTAAAAATGGAGATAAGCGATGTTTTGACTCATATTTATAGCAATGGCCAATTCATAACAAGCCCTTATCACATCGTTGTCAAGCATTTACAGCTTTGCCGGTTAGTAAATAGTTGAAAATGTAATTGCGGCAATATGATCTAGGATACTGATGACATCCTTCGGGAATGTCCAGACATAGAAAACTAACGGTAAAAGTCGCTCATGCTTACTGGGTTGCAAAACGACAAAATTGTATTCCTCAAAATAAGTTTTGGTACAATTTAGCAGTGCTCTGTTGAAATGAAATATACATATGTATTGAAATCTAAAAAGCAAACTAGGCAATTGGCCAATTGTTGGAATCAAAATATTGTTTTCGATGAATAGTTTAGTATTTTACAAATAAGTATTTTTTTAAGATAATTTATTGTTAATTTATGTTAATGCATAAAGTTTTAATACTCTTTAAAAGCATTTCTTTGTTTTACTAGTTTTACTCATTCCATTAGCTGTGACTTGACTGTTTGTTAAGTTACTTTAATATATTTTTTTATTTTTACTGTAACAATTGTAGTGATTTCTTTCGCTGAACTAAAAAAGTCAATTGTTAATATCTGAGTGGTCTAGTATTGGTAATAACTTACAAACAACCCCGCAAAAAATATCTTTACAAATAGTTTTGTATAAGATGAAGTAAAGGAATGGCTTTGTCTTGCAGTGGATGGACATAGACTGACGGGTAATCAAAAAAACTCGCTAAATGAATCGGATAGAAAATAGTAAAAAAAATAGTTTATGGTAGCCCTCCCAACAATGAGTTCACCATGTACGCCTTTACCAAGGAGAGTTTGAATGTTTTGGGGGACAATGCGTAATTTATTTATATTTGTTATTAAAAATGTGAAAAAACCATGTGTTACGACAGATTTTTGTTTTTTTCCACATTTGATAACTCAGCCGATGATAGTAGATATAACTGATGTGGCCATGCAGTATCAAGAATAACTCTTATATAATACTATCAAAATGATTTATCTCTTAAAATATTATTCAACATTTAAAAAAAACACTTTATTCGACACCCAACGGGAGACTTCACTACAAAGTGCCTCTTTAGATTAAGTGTCGTCCATCTGTGATCTCTCACAGAACTAATTTCAGTAGATCACAGAACTATATTTTTATATTTGTAAATATGAAGTGTACCAAAACGTACACTTTTAAGTTGGAGTTACGTTTCAAGCACATTTTCGTTGTCAGTTTTTATAAAAATACACAGTTAAATAACAAATCATCAGATGTATTATTGTAATTACGTTTTTTCTAAAACAAAATTGCATTTAAAACTTAAGCACTTAGTCTGTAATAATGTGACAGTATTAATAATAAAAAAAGCTTAACTTTGAAAACAAAAGTTTATTTGATACCGTTACGGTCAATTGGTGAACTATTATTTTAGATGTAGATTATCTTTTCGTAATTCAAATAGCTTTTATTGAATTTAAATGTGTATAGCTATACATTTTATTTGGTTGATAATACAACCTTTCAATTTAACTTCACAGAATCCCCTGCAAACAATATGTTATACTCTACAGAAAGCTTCCGAAATACGAAAAACTTTCAGTTGAACTGAACAACATAAATATGCATAAGCACTCCATACATCATTTATATCGGTCAAACTTTTAATGAAGCAATCAAGACCCCATAAATTATGTATGGAAATTTTAATATTAAATTTGTGTATGTAGAAAAACAATCAACACAAATTTCGTAATTTCAAAGTAAGGTTTCGAGCTTTTTTGTTTATTTTTTTGACAATCATTTTGGACGCGATTATTTATAGGATTATACAGTACTCCGTTGCTGAATAGAATATGAGGAAACATTTTTGTTGTTTTGGGTTAGTACTTAAATGATTCAACAATTTATTAACAGGACCGGCTTCACTAGGAACGAGCATTTTCAATTAATAAAAATATACATTTATAAAAGGTTATATATACAAAATCATGTAAGACTAAAAATGGCATAACAATAATTGATCATAGAAATATGAAAGGATTTCTTAGATAATGCTACAAAACATGAATAAGGGTGATTGAAACGGTTTACAGTGATCTCTATAAAAAAAAAGTTTTGTGACTTATTTACAAACATTCGTGTATTTGACAAAATCTAGATTAATTGGATTTTAAAAACATACTAGCTTATTAAAACATTTTTATTTTATTCCACAAACATTTATCTGTAAAAATTTACAGGAAACCAGAGACGTTCTTAAGCAGTGACTCAATAAAAATGTATAGTCAGCACTAAAGATAAATAATAGATTAATATATCATTCTTTTTGACATTTAACATTTTTTTTGTTTGACAATTACTATATTATAATGATAAGCAATATATGCTTTTATAGTTTTTATATTAATATAGTTCATTTTGTTCATGTTAAATACAGTTTCCAAAAATAATAAAATTGTTTTGATTGAAATACATAAATATATGTTATATTTTTTTATATTTATTTTCAATTCGATTTTATCAATACGACGAATGTTTTTAAATAATCCAATTAATATTTTTTCTTATGGATCAATGTCGCTGTAAGCCGTTCCACACACCTTTTAGTGCCACTAAGCTGACTTCAATTTTAAAAAATTGAGACTGGTTACAAATACTACTTATTTTCAATCGTAATAAAAAATAAATTATTAGAAACGTCACCAATATAAAATTAAAAGTTTTTTTTTTTAATAAAAAAAATGTATTATTAAGATTAAAACTAGCAAACTATTACTTTTGTTGTATAGAAATGGCCATTTAGTATTAAATTATGCATTTAATATTAAACACCAGGTGGAAATGGTCAAAACTCCCAAGTACTTTTGTTTGGACAGTGTGCGCTTGCAATACAATGAATGCATGGAGGTCTGCCAAGTAAATATCAATTCAATCAATAAAAAAAATATTTCTATAAACTTTCATGAAAAGTTTCTTTTTCGGTGTTTTAAAAGCTTCCGGCTTTTCACTCCACGCCTACGGTATTTTTTTTGAATAAAATTTATTTAGCGAAGCTTCGAAAAAAGCTGCGGCATCGAAAGCTCGGTGGGAATATTTAGGGATAGGTATAAAGACACTTCCGCGGAATCTCGTTATTTATTGAATGAGTGTGCGGAAAAGTTTCGAGGAGAGCACTTATAGAAGGCTTTGCTCTATGATTGATAGAGTTTTATTATGCTTGGAAAGTGTACCTCAAACTATTATTCAATATTACGTTGTATACAAAATAAAAAAACAGATTTTACAGAGAGCAATAATACCACATTTTCTAATATTGGTATCATTTAATATTTCGACTAAAGGTGCTTCAAAGAATTTTAGCATTACATTTGAATCATTAATATCATGTTGATTTTTACACGTTTTAACAGTAACGACTCGAGCTACTTCTTTAAGCATCTTCAGACGTTCAAGCGCACGTATAGACACATTTGAACAATTACTATTCTCTCAATATTATCATATTATATATTTATAATTATTTTCAATATAATATAAAGCAACAGTTAAAAAGTCAACAAATTGAGGAATCTTTAGTTTATTTATATGCATCCACTATAGATAGGTCTCCTAAACGAGCATATTAATAAAAGATGTTTTTACAAGCACAAGTTGCTACACAGTCGTCTGATTTCTCTTTTTCGTAAGAGGTGGGAATACATAATTTACGATTAGTCTAGAAAAAGGCTTATAATTACGTCCAGCCAATGCAAAAAAAAACAAAACCATAAATTTTTAGTTTTGATAAAATTTCGTGTTTGTTCTGAATCTTCTACCATACTGCTTGAAGATCAAATATCTCAACTGGGAAAATATTTAGATGTGAAATAACAAACAGTTGTGTTGTTTTTATATCACAATATGCTTATTATGTGAATATTTTTGCATTTAAAATTGCAAATAGTGCTTAACACTTTTTTTTTTATTAAATGAACGTCTATTCTTTCACTCTTTCTTATGTATGTATAATTTAATGGCTGATTGAAATTAAATAGTTCTTCTTCTACGAATCTTTTTGTTCTAACCTTTAAACCCTTCTTAACTCTAAAAAAAACTAGACCAGGCAAGGCCACCCAGCAGCTCAATCAAAAACTTTTTGCAACATTTTCTGCACATATTATCGAAGATAAATTTCCAAAATAAAAAGGCTGATTATGCGAATGACAGCATTATTTAGGAATACATATCTCTGCGAATTGTTATTATTAAAATTAAATGCAGTAATAACGAAGTGTCGCAGCAGGTTTTTCGATGAAAAAACAACCAATCAACTGCAATTCGCATCGGCCAAATTACCAATCGATATCAAACAATATACAAAAACAAGTGTCATATTAATTAAAAGGTAATATTTTTTTTCTTTGCGAACCATCATAATTTGTTTTTATACGGCCATAGCTAAACTAGACAATTTTAAACTAAATCGTTTTATTATTATTACAACTCTGATGAAAGTTTGATCTTACAGCTTGTCTTCTTCGTACACATTCTGTCAGAATATTCAATTAGGAGCTTTTTGTACTTTTAGTCGGAAAGGTAATTAGATTCAACAAAAGTTACGTATTTTAATTAATATTTAAAATAAATTACCGTTTATGATTTTCAAGATTATTAAGTTACTTTTTTGCGTTCAGATCAAAATACACTTGAAGTATCAAAACAAATACGACCACAACAATTAATACTTAATAAGACTTTCTAGCGGAAATCTAAAGAGACAAACAACAAAAGAAAAACAAAGAAAATAAAACAAGAAAAAAACTGTCCCATTAATCAAGTCAGCCGGGTGTTGGGAAACTTTTAGAATCCTACGCTTCAGTTTATTGTGTTTTTCTAGCGTTCTGGATGAACAGCATTTGGGAAATATTTCTCGCATAAGCACGAGACCCAAACCACTGAACGCGTTTACCCTCACAGCTCCTTTTCCTCTAGTATTTACGGCTGTGACTGCAACAGTGCGTAAAAGAGAGGTGTGGAAACGTGGAAAACAAATTAACCTAGCAACCGTTCTATTTATCTTAATTTGGCGCGTCTTCAAAGCTAGGAATACACGAGTGTATTCATGAAACACATAATATAATGTACAAGGTACAAAAGAATATTGTGTTTTTTTCTTAATATAATATAATGTACTTATTATTGCCAAACACAAAGATAATGATTTAACCTAACATAAACTATCATTGGTTCACTAGTAAATCGACGAGTGTGAATTAATTTACCTACTTAATCACATGCAATTGAAACAATCATATTTTTTCTGTTATATTAGAAAGAAATGGTTTTTTGTGTTTCACGTATTTTAATGGTGATATTTTTTTGGCTTAAAAACATTTTGGTTTTTTTTATATCATAAATTGCCACCTGTGTGGTCGAGTGGTCAACGTCGTTGGCTACCGCTACGGAGGTCACGGGCTCGAATCCCATTACGGACAGTTTTATAAATTGATTTTTCAATCGATTTATGAATTTCTGTTCGAAGGCATGGATGTATGTGATGTGTTGAATTTCTCCCTCCCACCCATTCTATCCTATGAATGGGCGTATCGAATTAGCTAACCACTAGTCCTGTCCTAGCCTTTTCCTTCTATTCCTACTCTCTTTGGAAAAAGAGAGGTTGAGCAACTGAGTAACAAGCAGTTCTCGTAGAAACACTTATGTTGAGATAAACTCCATTAGGAATCCATATGCTCCACGTTTAGAGCGGGCATGGTTAAAAAAACATACATTTTTTTAAATCGAGAAACGGATTAGTCTATTGAATATGTCACAGCAAAGGTGTGAAATCTCGTCATTCAATTTATATTCGATTTGACTAGTCAATATATGAATTAACTATTAAGTATATAAATTTACCGATAGGTGCTAGACAGAAAATATATAGCTTGTGTAACCAACGTGCTTAAATTATGAGTTTCTCTATTATAAGTTTGTATTTTGAACAATTGAAACGGGGAGAATAACTCAATAGTAAAAATCAATGCACGTTATGATATCTCAATCGATTTTCCTTTTTAAAATGTAAGTTTTAATACTGGAGCTCCTATATTCAGGGCGAATCTCATTATCCTAAGTATTCTATAATATGTTTACCTCTCCTTTACTGTTAGGTCAGAAACCTTACCTTTCTGAACTTATGTGATTCTAGTTGAATCATAAAAACGTTTCATAAAAACAAATCGAAAACACTGTGTTAAATTAACTTTTTTTCACTATATGGATATTTTGTCTAACAGTTGAATCGTTTCAGTTTTGAAAACTTTTACACGTTTGGCATTTTCATGCGTTTAAGCACACGGAAGAACTTAAACTGATGACTTAACTAATGGAAGTGTACAAAATGTGAAAGGCTAAGAATTAATATTCATAACACCTTCGCCTGCTGTGGTTCAGTTGGTTAGAGCTTGCTCTACCGATCACGCAGGTCTGGATTCGATTCCCGGTCAGATCACATTGAATTTGAGAATTATTCAATTAAATGTTGTGATGGAAGACTGGGTGTTTGTGATGTCAATTCACATCATTTCCTCTCCTCCCATCCTTCCGATCCTATAATAACTGGGTGTAGAAATAGCGATTTGCCAACCACTAGTCCTGTTCCAGCCTTATCCTTCTTTCTCTACTACTTACTTTGAAAAAAAGTGAGGTTGAGCGACTGAGTAACAAACAGTTCTCGTAGAAAAAAACTTCTGTTGAAATACTTTCATTAGAAGGCCATATGCTCCACATTGGAAGCGGACATGGACATGGATTAAATACCTTCAGTCGAAATTTAATTGTATAATAAACATTAAATTTACAAACTAAAAATTAGTACCAACGATATTTTTTATATAAAGTTTTGACCGTAAACACATGATACAATTACAATATAAATCTTCAACCTTTCAAATTTTGTACATTTTTATACGTTTTATTTTTAGTGGGTTTCGCTTTTCGGCTTCTTCAGGCATTTAAACGTCTGGATGAAGTAGTGCTGACGGTTAGTAAATAGTTTTTATTGTGTTTATTTAAAAATAATTTAGAAAAAAGTACAACCATTTATTGTAGAAGTCTAAATTAATTTCAATATTGACGTCAAACGTTTTAAATTACAACTTCTGTACTCAGATGTTTGAAATTGCATTTTATCATAGAAATTGTACCTTAAAAAAGTTATAGCAATTGAAAGCTTACTTATATAGAAAATACTTGGTATTACTCCAACAATTCGTTTATTTTTAATGCTGCAAAAACGAATGACTATTCTACGATAGATAGTAATATTGAATGTATACATTAACAGTACAAAAAAAGTGAATTATGGAAATAAATTGACTTGCTTACATATTATGCGACCTAAGAAAAGCTCATCCAAATAAAAGATCACGTCATTAATATCAAATCATTATTAAAACTATTTAAGATCATCATCAATAACTTTTAAGGTGATTAATGATATGTTTTCTTGACTATTATTATAAATACATGATCAAAGCTTTTTAATAACCAGCTAAGTTTTTAAGTTCATCTATGTACTTTCATGCTTAAAGACGCTGGAAGACAAAACCAAAATCGTTAGAGACGAAACATATGGAAATTAAAAAAATCAATATACTGTAGTTCATTCCTTTTGTTGATAATATGAAATGAAAACAGATAACTTTCCTCCCATTCAAAAATGAAAAGGATTTTCCGTAAATTCGGGAAAGAGCTTTTCACTGAATTGTATGGCAGAAAATAAATACGTGCTGAACCAATAATTCAAAAAGATAATAATCATATTTCAATGAGGGATCTGGGATCTCGAAAAAAAGACAGCAGCCTTCATTTTACATAATATGTCATCGTGTAAAATAATAATCAAAAAGAAATATGCTCTTACATGTACATTTTTAAGTAATTAAAATCGAGTTTTTAATAAAAGTGACAGTTACCATAGTAATATAAAGCAAGCAAGGCAGTAATAAAACGAATTTCACAAAACAATAAAAAATATATTACAATAGAAAGATAATAATAATAAGAATGTATAACAGTACTGATTTGCCGCCTTTGTTTCCCAAGCCCTCAATTTTGGAAAATACCAATGGAAATTATGCATAACCGTTTTAATGGTTATGCAATCGCAATTAGTCACTCAATCCCACGTTTGAAGAGAAAGAAAAAAAGGGTTTTTCGCGTAACGAGCAATTGGTTTCGGTCACCCCACGAGACCTTTTTTAAATTTACGAGAAAAAAATGTAGCGACAATCAGTCATCGTTAATTGTTACGTTATATTCAACAGAAAACTGTCGATTAACTTTTATTTTCTGATCAGATTTTACGAGTTTAGAACTTACTCCATTCGGATTTTACTGTTGTTCAACATAGTAAAATATTAAAATTCGCGTAATCGAATGCATAATAACTTTTAAATTTATTTTCAACCGAAGATAAGACATTTTTTAAAGTACGGTTAAAAAAATTGTATTATGCCTAACCTAACCTAACCTAACCTATTATCGCATTAATAGGTTACGACTTTTGAACAAACATTATACACTTATTAACATGACTTGAATGACCGCTCTTCTTCAAGTAAGACATATAAAATGATTACTCAACGACTCGTCGAACTCTTTCTTAACCATGCAATTTTAAAATGTGAATTATACGGAGTACCAGAGAGTTTCAACCGGAATTTGTTTCGGTAGACATTGGTGGCAATAGCTCTTGTTTCACCGATTTGTAGGTACCAATAAGTGATAAGGAATGTAATTACCATAGTTAACGTGTATCCATCGCTCAACTGTCTTTTTTTCTGGAAAAAAGAATAGGACTATAACAAGAATTTTAGGCTGTTTTTGGTATATAAGATTGGTGACAAGTAAGAAAACTTAACAACTCTAAATCGACTTTTTTAAAATCCATACCCATTCTTAATGTGTAGCGTATTGCCTCTTAATGGATGTATCTTTACATGAATTTTTTTATGAGAACTCCCTATCACTCATTAAGAAAGTAATGATAAAAAGATAAAAAATAGGACAGGAATTGTAGTTAACGAATCGCTCTCGTTAAGCCCAGTTATTTAAGAATTGGAAAGATAGGAGAGAATTTTTTAACACCACAAACATCCTTGCTTTAGAACACAAATCGATAATTCATTTGAAAAAATACTGTTTATACTAGAACTTAAACGAGTGAAATCCGTCACCAAAGACGTTGACCACTACGCCACGGATCTGACAAAATATATTAAAAACTGAATTTACGAAAGTGTGCATACTAGGACATGAACCCGTATATACCGCAACATTGGTCATGATGTGCTGATTTTTTTATTTTCTGATTGAAAAAAAAGACGACATATTTTTATGCTAATTCATCGACGATTTGTTTGAAAAGTCGTGTAGAGAGTGCGGAGTCAGCGGTTCAGGGATGAAGTGTCGACCGAGTGAGGGTGGTAAGCTCGCAGGGGACGCTATCAACTCCCACCCCAATCCACCCCTTCGAACGATCGGTAAGGCTTCTTTTTCATTTTTCGCATATTAACTAGTCGGCGAGAGGCGCGGCGCAAAAAATGCACAGCAACTTCGAAAATGAAATGCTTGAATATTGCGTATTTTTAAATTGGGTGTAAAGTACACATTTTTATTATTAAATTGCACGGGAGCGAACTGGTGTCGACCCGAGTGGAATATGAAATGAAGCCACTATTATATATTTAAATAATATTTCCTCTTCACCTAATGTCATACCGCAGAAAAAAATACATTTCTAGACAACACAGTCTTAGAATAATTGTACAAAAAAAATATTTAGATAAGAGGAGCGGGAGACATAAATAAGTGAGGTGTCCAGTAAGGTATCCTATCTCGGACCGTTTTTGTAATCCTGGGATTTCGGAATTCACAATTTTTCCAATTCCGGGATTTATCATTTACTTTATTTATTGATTTGGCATTTACTTGGTAGAACTCCATTATAATAAGGTTAAAATATCAACGTATTTTAGTTCTACAGTTTTTTTTTATATTTTATGCGTTGAAAGCTATTTCGGCTTTCGCCATCGTCAGAACTATGCTTAAACGTAAATTTTTCTTAGCTATATATACTGGCTCCGAAGAGATACACAATGTATCATATTATTCACTCTAACATACTAATTCAAATTATAATTACAATATTGCACTTATTTAATGTGATTCTAGTGCTTCAAAGAACGATAAGTAGTCTAGGTTTTTAAAAACATTTATTAGGATAATTTCAACTAATATTTATTATAAATTATTTTACATTAAATATTTATTATTTAAATTTATTAACTATACCCTAATATGTGACTAAAACGAAGTCGTTATATAACGTTACATCTTGGCTACGATTACATGACCGTTTTATATACCCTCCCCTGCATTCTTTATGTATTATAAATATTTTTATAAAGCAATAAAAATATTTATAATACAGAAACACACCCAGAAACATACTCGACCACACAGCTGCCTGTGTGGTCGAGTGGTCAACATCGTTGGCTACCGCTACGAATCCCAGTACGGGCAGTTTTATAAATTGATTTTTCAATTGATTTATGAATTTCTGTTCAAAGGCATGGATGTATGTGATGTCTTGAATTCCCCCCTACCACCCATCCTATCCTATGAACGGGGCGTATCGAGAGCGATTAGCTTACCACTAGTCCTGTCTTAGCCCTTTCTTTCTATTCCTACTCCCTTTGGAAAAAGAGAGGCTGAACAACTGATTAACAAGCAGTTCTCGTAGAAACATTTTTGTTGAGTTAAACTCCATTAAGAGTCCATATGCTCCATATTAGGAGCGGAAATGGTAAAAAAAAATATATATATTTAAATTTCATTACTTGCTCAATAACTATTTACTGTTACTTTTGTAAAATTTAAAAAATATGTTTTTATTATATTTTATAAAAAATATTAAATTATATCTCATTCACATACACTTATAATTATATTGATATATATAAAAGTTACAACCAATATTTTTTTTATGTTTTGTAAAAATGCAATTATTATGTTCACGCTCGAAGTGGCGTACCATAAAACTGTTGGGCAAAGTGAAGTGCATCGGTGAAAAGTCAGTCAAAGTGTACGGAAATAAAGTTATATTTTCGCTGTGATAATTTTTCCTTTGAACCTTTTCGGAAATTGAATAAATTTTCCCTTCCAATGTTCGTTCGGGATGATTCGACAACTGCCTTACAAGAGAAATATTACCACATTCATGAGAATTGGGATTAGTGGGTTATACGGAGCCCAACGTATTTATTTATTTCAGCATCGTTTTTCTATAAAATATTATCCTATATAATTATATATCGTACAAAATAGAATACATACTGGACCATTATCCTAAGACGTAGCAGTTTATCATGTTAATTTTATTCTCCTTGAGTTAATCTTGACTTTAAAAAATCTTTTCTCGAATATCTTTCAACTTTAAAATATTAAGCGAATTGGCATTAGCATTAATTTTATTTTAAATTTGTACAAAAAAACTCAATTGATGTTCACCATTTGAATAGTTTTTCCTCCATTATCATAAAACAGGTTATTTGAAGCTTATCCAATACGTGTCCAACTAGTATTAGCCTGAATTATTTGTCTCATTATATTTAAAATGAAACAGTGCGTTAAATACATTTTTAAACGTTTTGTTTAAAATTTAAGCAGATAAAAAGCTCGCTGACAGATTTCAAAAACCCAGAAAATTACGAAATTCCGAAAATGAAAAAACGTGGGACCTTTGTTTTTAGCTCGCTGGCAGATTTAATTTTTTTTTTACTCACTGGCCAACTACAAAACCCAGGAATTTACGGAATTCCCAAAATTAAAAAATGTGGGGCCTTCTTTTTTTTTGCTCGCTGGTAAATTTCAAAAATGTTTGCATGGTTTCAAAAACTTTTCGAGAATTTTCACTTCATATCTTCAATTCCGATATCCCGGGAATAGTACTATCACAATCCCAGGACTTTGGGATCATAAAATTGGACGAGATTTGAGACCCCTAGTAAGGCTTTAAGCACAATTGTTCAAGACTTGGTGACGTACAATTAAATGTCCAGAAAACCTATCCCTTAAGTTAAATGAAAAGCTTCTTTGAGTCAATGTCTATGACGCTGCGAATTTCTTAAAAGTCTGGTAATTTTCTTCATTATCCAACAAGTCAGCGTGGGCGACCAGTCAATCAATTTGTGCAGTTTTTTCATCTCTTTGTGTGACAAACGAAATTACCATATGATTTGTTTAGCTTCTTGCTTTATAAAACCGGGTTTGCGTATTGGCCCATTTACTAAACGGACAAACTCATTGAACTTGGCAGCAAACTACCATGTAAAATAATAAATTGGCTTATCCAGTGATTTAGAGACAAGTATATGGTTATCTAGGTACGTTCATAAACATATATCTCAATTTAGTAAGTATTTAAAAACATAAAAAGAAAATAAAAAGCGGCCTACTTTGTAAACAAAAAAAACTGGAAGAAAGGTGAAAAATGTGTCATACAGATAGTCTATTTCTAGTTTACAGTGTAAGCAAAATGATAACAAATGCATTATGAGAACCAACGGATTACTTACACCACTGTACTAAAGCCATTCACTTATACCCTCAACCCGTAAGAGACCTAGCTACATTTGTGTCAATTTATTTTTAATATCATTGCAGTTGGTGAAAAGAACTTAGTTCTAAAACTTCCCATTTAATCATTCTAATTTCAATATAGAGTAAACAATTTATTTTTTAATTAATCTATTGGTTTGTGCCCAAAGACATCGAATTTTTTTAGATTTTATTTATTTCATAAAAAATAACACCATGATAACAAATTTAATAACTAGAATTAATAACTATTGCGAACTCATCTAGCTGCTGTTTCGAGATGTTTAATTTCTTGATCGTGTTCTCTGAACAGTTTAACTAATAAAGTCTTTTCCTTGCCACATAGTCATATCTTTACTACAACTGAAAGGATAAATGGTAGCTGAGTGTTCTTATAGAGTATAGTAGTTCTAAAAAAAACTTTTGTTGGCGTGCTCTATTATGTTTCACATTACGGCAAAAAAAAAGGTTTTTAATGTTATCATCTAGAATTTTTTACCATTTCCCTACCCAGCTTCTCCTTAAATTAAGATACCATAGTTTGGCTATAGTTAATGTAGGACTAAGCAAACTGAAAATTTCCAGCCGAGAATAATTCAGTCTGTAATAATGAGATAATGCACATTTCGTAACCTCAACGTAGACTATTTGAATTTATATAGTCGATATGCATATTGTTATACACATAGATAAATACTTTAAAGTTTTGTTGTATATAATATATGAGACAGAATTTCCAAGCCTGGAAAGCTCAAAGGCTAATTTAAAGTTTTCTTTTAATGTCATAAAGGTTATAACTTGAAAGCTCTTATAAGTTAACGCATTTTTTTTTTAATTGTGTTATGTTTTGTATGAACAAATACGCATTTTCTCTACAATTAACATGTAATATTGGTTAAAAAATATATAACAAATTATAAGCTCTATAAAAATAGGTTATTTTTCTCAATAGCGTTCTTTTTTTCAAACTAAATAAGAGTAGAATGTTATGTTTTTTATTCTTCAGTGAACTATTTAAGCCGCTTTTTGACAGAAAATTAAACAATTTAATAATTAGTAAATTATTACCTCAATTTCAAAAAAATATTTCGACAATATTCTCGATTGATTTTTTTCTTATAAAAATCTTGAACATAACATTTTTTTATCCGAACCATTATTTTTTGATAGCTCACATACTCCAAGATTTTTTAAAAATATATATTTTATTAAAATGTTTACAATCCTTTTCAAAATATGTTGAATTTAATTTTGTAATTGTAAATGTGAATCGTTACTAAAAGACCATTTTCTTTATTTTGATTTCTATCACATTTTTACCAATTTTAATTCCGTAAACAAATGATATTTAAACGCTATCTATTTAAGATTTTATTAAATTTAAAGATAAATCACTACCGATGTGAATCGAAGTGTGCGTTAATTATAAAAGTATAATGAAATTATTATCTGTTCAGTAACTAGTTAATGAACAACTTTAACTAAAAAACCACCGGATGGAAAATGGACGCCGTAAATTTATTCCTCTCGACTGGGTTAAAACTTCCGTGGTGTGGCGGACAATAGGAATTTGTTGTGACAAGTTAGTTCGCTTCCGGCGAGGCAACATCGCACTTTTCCCCTATTCTTCCGCTAAAACAAGTGATTCCTCGACACAATGTGGGATAATTCCTTTTGAAAATTACAAGCAGCGATTATATCGACATATTTTACAAGTGTGTTATTATGTTCGACTAAAAAAGCCACGTATGTGTGTCGTTATTAACCAATTAGATTGTAGATTTACTTGTTAAGTGAGTGTCTTGCAAAGAGTAATTTTAATACAGTGTGAATTTAATTACAATGATAAACCACGTTCGTATTTAATTTTTGCGTCAATTAAATATTTTATATTTTTTTATTGCAACTTTTAGTTTTTGTGTATTGTCTAGTAATAATTTCATTAAAAAAAACTAAGTAAACAACACGTTTTATCAATAGTTATTAAAGTGACACGAGTTTTGATTTTTCACCGAACATCGTCGAAAAATAATCGTAAGAAACAGATCTTATATGAATGTTAAGTGTACTGTCTTTCTTCGTGAGTGTAATTAAATAACGTATGATAATAATTAAAATCAAAATAGGGAAAAGAAAAGTTTATTAATTGTACTAATTAAAAAAAAATCGTTCGTATCAAATAATTACTAGGCCTTGTCTGTTTTAATCAAAATTAACGACATTCGAAAAGTTGTTTTAACTTGGTAACCCGGATTCGAATATTAAAATTAACATTGAATATTTTCTATCATAAAATTAAGAAAGTAATTTCTTATCTTTTAACATCGATAAAGATAAAAATTATCTTTTAAAATATTTTATTAATTAAGGTATATTTAAAAAATATGTTTGAGGTGAATTTTGACCAGAATACACTTCTTTAGTATGGGCATGTATAATTAGTTAAATTTCGAATAGAAACACTAAATAAGTTGTAAGATATTCGAGTATTATGTTGTAACAGTGTTTATTATAAATAAACAAAGTTTTAAAAAAATCGCTATTGATATTGAATTTTCTTTTTCTTTTCTTGTGAAACTTTAATAACCGGTATAAGCAGCGTTTTATTAATATATATTTTAATTTGAAAACCAATTTTATCAAATATCTGTTTTTGTACATACGTACCCTAGTATCTACGTTGCTATAATTCATGAAATAGTATCTGTTTCATAAATAATTATAATTTTATCGTGAAAATAATTGATGAATAAGGTAAAAAAAAAACAAAGTATCTAGTTCTACAACTTTTTTTAAAATCAGTTGACAGCTATTTCGGCGTAATACATAGTTATGATGAAAGCATACTCCAAAATAACTATCAACTAATTAAATTTGCTATTTTTTTACCTTATTACAATATAGTTCTACCAAATAAATGCCAATGCAATCAAGTAATTGATGAAATTTAATTATCGTGTAAATTTTGAATAAACCGTATGTTGAAACCAGAGTAATAAGTGACAAAGCGTCTAGAAATGTACAAATTTTTTACTTTTAGGGTGTTCACTGTCAATACTTGGTGGAAAGGCATTGTATTAATAAAAACACAATATTCCTTTGTACTTCATTCCACTTTATTTAATATGTCAGGACCGGTTTTGTTCATTGCGAGCATCAGTTGACAATGCTCGCAATGAGTGAAACTGGTCCTGACCTATTAAATAAAGTGGAATGAAGTACAAAGGAATATTGTGTTTTTATTAATTCAAATTTTTGACCAGCTTTGTATTAAGTCCAGGTGCCATATTTAATAATTTATTAATATTTAATAGTTTACATAACAGTTGGCTTGTATTATCTATACGCTTACTCTATTACATTCTCGCATGTGCTAAATAATAGTTAGGAAATAATTGAAAATTTCCGTTCTCTGCTCGATTTCCCTAGAGAGTTGCTTAAATGCCGGGAAACTGTCTAAGTACTTCATTTTAATTATTTTCAATTACATATTCGAAATGATTTTATGTTTAAATAAGATTTCATTTAATTAAGAAATACGGAAGCTACAGCTATTTACAGCATTATGCTTTTTTCAATACACTTCCACTACACAAATAATTAAAAATTAAAAGAAACAAAAGTAGTTATGTCACAAATATGTTTCCGGATCATGAACGCTGTCACTCGTAATATGCATTTCCAACTGGTATAAGAATATATTATTATTCATTCATGCAAAAACAAGAAATATATAAAAAAAAAGGTATTACAGTTATCAGTTGGCAATATAAATGTGAAAAGAATTGAAAATAATAAGGCTATCATATAATCATTTATATTCCTATTTAAGAATTGATTGTGATATTATTAATTATATTGGTATAAAATCCCAATGAACAAATTTGGTAAAACATTTGAATTTGATTCAAAGTGACCTTTTCTTAAATAATATTTTTTTGATGTGATTAGAATTAATAGTTTTTATTTAAAAGAGTTTTTAAACTCTGTAATTGCTATTTTTTTTAGTGTCGAGTATTAACCCTCCAGAGACGATAGCTTTTTTTCGATAAAAAAATATATATTTTAAGCCAAATTGAAGTCACGGATAACTTTTATTCCTTTAACAAAATTTAAAAGAAAAGCGTCAAGTCGTTGTATAGAAACCCCGCATGACTATATGTTCATGCTCATTCTTTTATTACCGTGTAATATTGTGTACGGATGTAAAGACGAGCTTGACCGTATGGGCATGCAAAAATTCGGTATTGAAATATAACTAAACGTGAATTTTTTAAAAATATTTACAATTTGACCTCTTTTGATGAACATAATTTCAATAAAAATATATTAGCAAAAGAACTGTACATAATTTGATGTTTTAATAAAAAAATTACTAGCAGTTTCAAAAAGTTCATTAATAAAAACGGAAATTCGAAAAATCGCATGTACTTTTGGTGACCGTTTCTGTCCCCGCGGCTGATGACTAACTGAAGTCTGTACCCTTTTTAACCAAATATGAGTAAAAACAACGATATTTAGGTAGAAAAAGGTCACACTCGTCCTTGGAGGGTTAATACTATTATTTATGGATTCTTTTCACATTTCTGTTACCAATTGTTTGTAAGACCTTTTTTCTGTATAAATAGCTCTGTATCCATATATTACATACTTTTATCTGTTGAAAATACTCGTGATAAACAAAAAAAGTCCTGATCTTAAAAAGTAAATTTGTAATAAGTATAAAGAAGTGTTTTATTATTTTTTAACATTTTATTATTTTCTTGCTTTTCCGCCAAGTGTGTTTTTATGAGTGCAAATGAATTTTCACAATTTACCCTTGAATACAACAAAACAGATTAAATTATCACTTTTGTTTTTCAACTCAACATATATACGGATAATTAATTATGACGGATTTGTGTATTTTATATCTGTCTTGATGTTTACATTTGTCTGGAAGTTCTTGTTTGAGCAATAGCTTTTTGTAGAAAATATCAGCTATGAATAAAACGATGTAAAATATTAATTATGTCCAACATAAGCGTATAACAATGCTACGAAATAAACAAAGGGCCTTTATTTGGTTCTAAGATTATTTTTTTTAAATAAGTATTGTGTTTTTGACAGATGTGATTTTAATTTTAATAAATTCGCGTGTATTTTTAAGCTGTGGAGCTTTTACAATAAAAAACGTTCAATACAATAGTTAAGTCCTGAATACGGGAAAATGAACTTAACGTTATTATCGAAACGATAAAAATACTTTTTTTGGACATTACTCAAAATTGGTGTTATTTACTTATTTACTGTGTTTACAGTCCACTTTCATCAGAGCTATTATTTATTCAATTGCATACAAGAAATAAAAACGGCACTATCAAAAAATGTAAAATAAGTTTTGTTGGTATTTATTGCTTTTTTATATACTGTATTCAACTTTAAATGATTTGTATTTACCCGGTTGGTATTTAAATTAACTTTTGGACAGTATTTAGTTTAAGATAATCAGTATTTATATTAAATCGCTTGTGTTTATAAAGAATAATTAGTGTGTATATCTGGCTGGTCTGTATTTTAACTTTAGTGCCAGTTTTATGTTAACAATCAAAGTAAACCTAACTTTACTATTTTTTTTTTAATCAAGCTTATTTACCATACATAAAACAAATACTGACTTCTCTGTGTGTAACCTAACCTAACCTAACCACATTTTAATAATCACGACTTTGACAAGACTTTAGCGAAATACTTACCTTTCTATGTTTACACATACCAAACATACTATTTATATTGCCCAAACATTAGATTTATACTGATCGTTTGCTTGAAATAATACTGACCAATAAACTATTGAAATACTAACCAATTCAATTCAATAATAAGTCTTTTTTTTAATAGTAGAACGTTAGTGAAAGGGTGATTTTTCTTAGAAATAATATTTTTTGAATTACTGAGGTACAACATTGCAAACATTTCAACAGGTACAAATTGCTATTTTTTGTCGTATTTGTACATAATTGATTTCTAGCCAATCCAATCAATGCATTTTGTGAAGCATAAAAAAACCCTTAAAAAGTATAGCCATGATGTTTAATCATTGATTTTGTATGCATATATTGAGTGATAATTGAATAGTAACATAAATGAGACTAGAGTGGGCGCTAGTTGAAAAACAGGGGAAGCCAAAAAAGTGCTGGAACTATTCTAAAAATGTGACAGCTGACTTGTAAATTTACGTAATAACTCATAGTGGCAATTAATTGGTCGATATTTTTGTGTTTTTATAGAATAAGACAATAATTTGTGACGACCACATATTTTGCTTGAGTAAACTATATGTTAGGTAAGTGTGGAGGATTGTATTATAAAAAATATATATTACAATCTTATTGATTTAAATAGTATTCAATATATGTAAGCGTTAGAAATATGACACGTGATAAGAATAAAACTCCAACGTCTTTGGTTGAAGAAAATTATATAAAATATATTTTTTTTTACAAACAAAACCTACATAGATTTTTTTAAATGTGTCAGTTTAAAAAAAAGTTACAGCACCTTACCAACCGTTTACGGTATAGGGTGGCATTGATGTCGTTTAACAGTGGCTTATTCATTTCAACAAAAATCTACTTTTAATTTTAGACTCTTTGATATTATATTATTGCCATTTGAAACCAGGGCTGTAGTCGTAAAAAAAACCGCAAATTTGTTTCCAAACTCGATTTAAAAGATGTCAAATATTATATTATCTATGTACTTTTTAACATTTTTTAAATTTAAGTAAAAATAAGTTGTCGGTTTCATCCGTCTTTTACGACTCCAATTCCGACTTTACAGACCTGTTTGAAAGATTGAAATCACGTTTACTACCATCATTTGCTTTCATTAGAAATAAATTGGTTAATAAGTACATGGATATGATTTTAATATCAGATATAAATAGTTAAAAGTGCTAGTTTCGAAATAGGCTTGGTTTTATAAAGCTTGGGAATTAAATATTATTTCATACTTTAATAATTAAACAGTAAAATAAAAAAAAACTATCCAAACATATGTTTTAAATACAACCGTATTAAAAAGTTGTGATATCAAAAAAGCAACCATATTAGAATAAAGCCATTATTTTATTTTTAATTATTATTATCCAATCTTTATTTGGGGTTTATTTTTCTCAAACAATTAATATGTAAATAAACATAAATCAAATAGTTTAAAATAATAAAAAATAATGGGTTAAAATTCATAAAACTTAATTACTTTTGATTGATTATCAACGATATGTAAGTTTTATCAAATTTAGTCATAATATTCCTTCATCAAAGTTTTTTATGAAATCGAAGTTTTCTTTTCAACTTAAAATAATGTTCCACGGTGTTTGAATGAACAAAAAATACCAACATACTAAAATATGTTGTGTGTAAATCAGTTTAATAAAAATGTTGTGGAAATAATCCAAGTGTTACTAATAATAATAAAAAATATTGATATATTTTGAAAAAAATTGAGTTTGTAAAGTCACGAATGCTCGATGAAATTAAGTGTGTAATCACGTTCGACGCAGTCATGGACTTTGAGAGGATTCCCTTAATTAGAATTGAGGTAAGTCAACAAAGCAATACTTTGATGTATCACAAAAGCAAACGTAGCTATGTCAACTGAAAAATATCACTGAAGCAGTGTTCTGTTAAAATCTAATTGTGTGATGTCATCAATACATTTCATTGATATGAGTAATTTCTTTGAATACTTTTATACTTTTGTCACAGTATCCGAGTTTATCTGCATTGATTTTTTAAAAATTAAAATTAGCACTTTTTTAAGAATCCTTTCATTATATTTACAAATGTGTAATGTCAATCTTGTAAATACGTATTACCAGCTCTTTGGACGAGTGGTCAACAGTGTCGGTTACGGAACTCACGGGATTTAATCCCATTACGCAGAGATTTTTCAATAAAATTAGATTTTGTTCGAAGGTATGGATGTAGCAAACGCAAATATAAAGTCACAAAAAAAAATTACTCGGTTAAACAATTTGAATTTTCAGGTTATACGTGGTCAAATGCGAGATAACATTTTGTATCATTGTAGTTGTAAAAAAAAAGTTAAGCAACTGGTTATTAGGCAGTTCTCGTATAAAAACACTTGTTATGATATTTTTAAAAATATCTTACGAGTCTACATGTTCCACATGAGTCTGGTCATGCCTTTTAAAATCTGACACGATGTCGAAACAACTTTTGTTTGTTTGTGCAACCAAATGTTTCGCTTTTTCAATTTTTTAAACACGTAAATGCCAATTCAGTCTTAAAATAATTCTCGGAGATACTAAGCACGTGTCGTAAGTAGTAACATAACCAATTTCATGACGACTGTCAATTTTTACTATTTTTCCAGTCCATTTATGAGTCCATCAAAAATAAGAATACCAATAATATAAAAAAAAAAATTCTCTCGTTTTTTTTGTTAAATGAGCGATGTCTTCAAAAATATTGAGAAACACTGCACGAAACAAACACGTAAACAAGGGTAATGCTTGTATAAATATAGCTGTGGAAGATATACAGTGCATACCCTCAACTATAGCACAATATATAACTTAACTAATATATGAAATAATTATTTTATCATTATTTGGTCGAGAAGTACGGTGCGTCGGTTTCGTTATTTCTTTTTATATCGTTCAACTTGTCGTTAAGAGTTTCTCGCAGAAACATAATTTACAACTACAGCACATCCTGCTAACCAGCCAATATCTCGAGGAGTCATAAAATTGCGAAGGAAAAGTTTTATTACATCATATAATATTGTACGTAGCCGAAAAAAAAAACCTGTCTCGTATGATATTCCTTTGCGCGCTCTTCCGTTGCGTCTTTCAACACTTGAATAATATGAAAGACTACCCTGAGAGAAGTACGGACCACCTTTTTCAAGATACATCTCCAGTGGGGTGCGTGTGATAGGTGGTTAAATTATTATAATATCATTATTCTTACAGCAGAATTGCGAAGAAAAAAATATTAATACACGTGGTACTGTTTAACTTGAAAGATACGTTTCACTAAAAGTTTTTAATCTAAATATCGACTGTGGAAAAGAAAAAGGACGTGGCTCACGCATATTAAATTTTACATTAGGCGCAAAAAACGTGTTTTGATGATTTTTGGCCATATGCAAATTATTAATTATACATAACCATGAAGTGCACAGAGACTTATAAACTGATGTTTAATAGACGTAATCTAATATTAATTAAAGAAGTTGTCTAGGAAAAACCTTTATTTCAATCTTTTTTCTTGGATTAAATTTTTTACAAGGTCGTCTTTTTCAACCTTAAAAGCTAAATTTAGATACAAATTCGGCATTTGCAGCTTGCATCCTTTTGATAGAACGTGTATCAAGTTGTATACATTGTGATTATCGAAAAAAACCTGTTTTGAAAAAACTGTGGGTTACGTCCTTCTTCCTTTCTACAGGCGATATGCTACAATTTCTTTTTTAATTATTTTAAAAGAAAGTTCACTCAACTTTATCTTTACACAAAAAACGTTTGAAAAAGTGATTCATTGAAAAAATGAGAATTTATTTTTTTGACCGTGTTAAAAACCGTGTTATTTGAAATAAAAGCATCATTGTGGTGTAGAAAATCGTGTAAAAAAGTAATAACGAAAACACGACGAGTATATTACAAAAAATATTTGTATTTTTACTAAGAAAAAAGAAAACTAATTATCGCTACTATAACTTACGCTAATAAGCTACGCTATATAAACCATATATTAAATAATATTTGTAAAACAAAAATACTTTGATATTTTTTCACCATACTAAATAATAGTTATCATATTTCAAATCACGGCAAACAGTTATGGAAATTTCGTTAACTATTTCAAAGCCAAAACGCATCAAAAACACTCATGTCTAAAATCATACAAATATAATTTGCTAAGATGGCCATCAAATAACTGTGATAAAACTCGTTTCCGCCAAGCACAATATAACCTATGTAAATGATCGTAAGTCAATTACTTAAAGATTTATTTTGACGGTTGAACAAAACGACACGCGTAAAGTACTGCCTGTCATTTATTTGACTTGCGTCACATTTTAAATTTTGCGGAGCACTTCACTTTTTGAACCTTATTATGGTGTAACTAAAACTTTAAACTTAATTTAAAATTAACATAATATAAAAATATTACTTTTGAATTTATAAAAGACGTCATGTCTACCACTGAATGGAATATAACGACATCTAAATTATTTAAATGTAATCATTTAAACGATGACTGTAATCTTCTTGAAATAATAATCCCTTTCACTAGAATTAAATTTCGAGCTAAGCGCAAATTTATTAGATTTAGACATTATGATATGAATATTTTAATGTATTCGTTAATAGAAAACTTCAATTATACGAACATTTCAAATATGTACATAGATAATAATTGTTTAATTCAATATTCATTCTCAAATATTAGTTATGATTTCAATGCATACCTAGTTGTAGCTTTTAAGTAATTCGTTTTCAAAATATTATTTATAATTCTGTTATGCCTAGGTTTACCATAATTAAGAAGCCTTAAACTGAGACAGGAGTAAGAACTATGGCAAAAATAACAAAAACTACCAAATATTGATTATTAAAAGTACCTATAAATCTCTAAGTTAGAGCAGATGTTTAAATAATTGTATTTATTTATGGCAACAAAATAAATGGTCAGAATTTAAATCAATTTCTGGTCAGAATTTAAATCAACTTTTGGTCATAATAAAATTCAATTTTTGGTCAGAATAAAAATGTTAACGGTCAGAATAAAAATACTAACGGTCAGAATAAAAATAATAAACGGTCAGAATAAAATTAATAAACGGTCAGAATAAAATTAATAAACGGTCAGAATAAAATTAATATACGGTCAGAATAAAATCTATTGTACGGTCAAATTTTATAAATATTTCGGTCAGAATAAAAAAAAAATGAAATTAATAATCCTTTTTTTTCAACATTCATGTTATGTGTGGAAAAGCAGACTCTTATAATGAGTCATTATTATTACAAATAACGCATCATCTGATTACATACCACTCGGTTTGTTTATATAAAGGTAGGGATCCACCGAAGTGCAGTGGATGTAGGATTCCAAGAGGAACCAAGGCTCTATGATGAATGTTGTTAGTTTTCACTTTTTTAAATTCAAATAAAAAAAAAACCTCTTTCAATTAAAAAAAAAAAAGTGTTTTCCTTACAATAAGTGTATTATATCGACTGTAGAAAGGAAAAAGGACGTAACCCACACATATCAAAATTTACAAAGGGCGCAAAAACGTGTTTTGATGATTTTGGGCCATATGCAAATTAATAATTATACACAACCTTGAAGTGCACGGAGACTTCTAAACTGGTGTTTAATTGACATAATCTAATATTAATTAAGAAATTATCTAAGAAAAACCTTTATTTCAGTATTTTTTCTTCGTTTTAATTTTTTACAAGGTCATGTTTTTCAAACTTAAAAGTTAAATTTAGATACTAAATCGGCATTTTCAGCTTCCATCCTTTTGATAGAATGTGTGTCAAGTTGTATACATTGTGATTATCGAAAAAAAAGCTGTTTTGGAAAATTGAGGGTTACGTCCTTTTTCCTTTCCACAGTCGCTATGAAATGTACCATAGCAATTATTTATCTAAATGTTCTTTCCAAAAATATTATCCTTTCCTTTACTCTCTTCAGAGCAGATCACAATGTATCGAATTGTACAAATAATAAAAAATAGTTGCAACTTTTAGATTATTTAAAATTATTTAATAACCAAAAGAATATCGGTTAGGCGGAAATACCGTGAACATTTTTTTAAATAAAAACTTTTTTTGACACGAAACATACAAATGCCTGGATGTGGGAACCTAGTACATATATGAAAACTGTCAATTCTTCCTTTGGGCGCGCAATAATAGTGATTCATTCAATGACCGTGGCGCTAGTAGCAACGCTCGTCCAATCGCCCATTGGACGATTTGCCGTAAGCAACTTCACTTTGCACCAATAGCAACGCAATACGATGACATCATATCATCAAAAAAAATCAGACCATCTGTCAAAATAAATATGACCGATTCCATTTAAATTCTGACCGATCCCATTTATATTCTGACCATTTAATATAAATTCTGACCATTTAATATTTATTCTGACCACTTAATATAAATTCTGACCATAAATTATTTATTCTGCCCTCTGTAATTCTGACCGATACATTATGACCATTTAATATAAATTCTGACCAGTGTAATATAAATTCTGACCGATGTATTAAAAATTCTGACCGAAACTGAATTAAAATTCTGACCGTTTAAATACGAGCCTTTATTTATTGTAGCAGTCGTACTTTTCGCTGGAGTAATTTTTTTTAATACTTTATCATTTTTCTATTATTATTATAATACAGCAACGCTTGTATGGTAAAAGACACCAGCATGCAAAGTCGATCATCGCAGCAAATGTGTTTCATTAGATATAAAACACGCTTCAAAGGTACAGACTAGGGCTTCCAATTAACCGGACATTTAAACTAACCGGTTTTCGGTTTTTTTTCAAATAAATAAACCGGGTAACCGGTTTAAACCGGATTTATTTTCAAAAAACCAATTTTAGTACCACACTAACCAATGTTTCAAAAAAAAGTATTTTGATTACTTAAAAAACAGTCAATAAGTGCATAAAATTAGAAAGTAGATAAAAATATCGATGTTTTTGTTTGAGAAGGTCACGGGTTCAAATCCCGGCACAAACAATTTTATATATATTTTTTAAATGTATCAATCGATTTATGATTTTCTGTTTGAGGCCAGGATTTTTGTGAAGTTTGTGATGTTTTGAATTCTTGCACGAAGCATAACGAGAGCGATTAGCTAGTCACTTGTCCTAATCTAGCCTTACCCTTCGATTTTTACTATCTTTAGAAAAAAGAGATGTTGAGCAGCTGAGTAACAAACAGCTATCGTGAAAACACCTGAGATAAACTCCACCAGGAGTCCATATGATCCACATTGGGAGAGGGCATGGTTAAAAAATATATTTGTATTTAAAGAAGATATTTATTTAAAAAAAATGTTATTTAAGTGTCATCAAATAATGATTTTTCTGGTGTTTAGCTTTTTTTTAATAATAAAACGCTCCTTTATACTAATTTCACATTTATCATTTTAGAAATCAGTTGAGAATACTCGTCATGAGTGAAATATAACTAAAATAAAAAAACATTTTTTATGGAATAACTATGTAGTACATATTGTATATTAATATACCTTATTATACAGGCTTAGAATTAAATGAACTTTCGGTTAGATCATTTTTACTTATATGTATGTAGTGTAGCTTTCCATAGAACTTAGTTTGGCTGCAATATTTTATTTTTGAACTAAAATAAAATATAATATGCACAGATGGTTGTGATAGCATATTTGAAATATATTAAATATGTATTTTGTGATATTTTCAACAAAATCAAAAATCAAGTTCACTTTGTACCAGTGAAAACCATCCAATCCACAAGCGCAATTATTTTACAACCCTATAATATATATATCCTATTATAAATATTAGTAATTTTGTCAGTAACTACTAATTTTCACTATACGCAAACATGCATTCGTGTCCTTACGATTGTATGCCTAACATTGTCACATTTTTAAACAATTGTTTAAAAGAAATGTAACGCATATTCAGCTAGTGTTCAACTGTATAACACTTCAAAAACCTTTTTGCTCGTCTTTATTATTATTATTGTTTGCACATGTGCATATTGGAAAGACACCGACCCCTTAAAGTAGCCGATGATTTATGGCACCGATTGTTAGAAAATAAAAATAAAACGTTTTAAAATTGAATTGTTTTATAACTTGAAAGATATATTAAAACATGGGCTTAGTCACTTAACCTTTTTATGTATGAATGCTGCAAAAAAAGTGGATACAAATTGCCATCTTTTTAAGTTCAGGTACCTACTACTTTCTTGGAATGATAGCAATCGTATATATTATACAATATTCAAGTTCCATATCCAATATTATGTTGTTAATAATTATAAATAATCCGACTAATAAAGATCAAATGAATACGTGAAAAAAATGTACATTATAAATTTTTGTTTACTTATATTTAAATTGCTTTGTAACACTACAAGTTTCGGCTCGGATATTTTTTCATTTAAAAGATATAAAGATTAACGTATTTTTGGTTCAATAAGGTTCACTTGATTTATTATCATTGATATTTTAAGAATCCTATCGTATTACAGATGTTTAATTGAAAGCAGTATAGTTGTCCATGATTTCGACTACATACTTGTTATTTATATGTCACAGAAATTAGACAATTGAACAGTAAAATACTTTATTATATTGTACTACTTATAATACTATTATTATATACAACATTTTTATATATTTATACTCTACATATGAATAGTTAAATAAAAGCTCGTGGTGTTCAAAGCAGGAAAAGATTTTTTAATTAACCCGGTTAACCGCCCAAAATAAACCGGTTTTCGGTTTATTTAAAAACACCCGAAAAACCGGTTAACCGGTTTCGGTTTAAACCGGTTTGGAAGCCCTAGTACAGACGTTCTTTGCACACATAAAGTATATTGGATCATTTCATTACCAGATGCATCGATATCGTTTCTTTTGAAAATGTTTGAATAACAATAATATTATTTGGACCCACTTGTCAACGTACTCAATTTGGCTCAATGTTGAACTCCACATTTTGGCACAAAAAAGTTTTTCAAAGTGAAATGATTATTATTATATTTTTGTTGATAATCTGAACCGTGTATATTGAAGTTGTAGATTCAGCAGATCGTTCAATCTCGTCTTATTTGAGTACATTTTGTAATCTAGCCCATGTGAAGATTCCACATTACTGAAATTGTTTTCCCACAATTCAATGTAAGAAATGTATCGTCTGTAAAATACAGTAACCTCCTTCATAAATCTGTTAACATCCTGGTTAGCGAGTTTTTTCAAAAACTGTTTTGCTCCTTGCGGGAGTTATGTTTACATTTTAGCGCTTTATCAAATTAAATAATCAGATAATTAAAAATGACACGCAAAAAAAACTCTAAAGTTTTATGCGAAATTTTGATATTGCCGTGATCACTTTTTTAAGTCCATGTCTGCTCCCAATGTGGAGCATATGGCCTCCTAATTGAAGTATCTCAACAGAAGTTATGTTACAAGAAGTGTTTGTTACTCAGTCGCTCGTAAAGATAGAAGGGTATGGCTAGGATAGGACTAGTAGTTAAATAATCGCTCTCGCTACGCTCGGTTAGTAAAGGATCGGAAAAGGAGTTTTTAAACAACAGAAACACTCAGGCATTTGAACAGAAATCAAGAAATCGATCGAAATATAATGCTGTTCGTACTGGGACTCGAGCCCGTTAGATCCGGCACGGAAGGCTGCGCCATAGGACCTGATCACTACACAGATATGTATAAATGTCGTACTACTGAACGAGAATTAACCGTTTAAATTTGTTCGTCAAGTGTATAAATCTTGGACACAGATGAATAATAACAACTTGAATTACTTATACCATTCAAATATCACTTTTTCCATTATATAACGAAAGGTTTTTTTAAGCTGTCTAATTAATGAACTAGATAATCGTCATGATAAAATCGTTATGATATAATAAAGACATAATAGTTTTTATTAAATAACAAAATCTTGGTTTAAAATCTATTTTGGCAAGTTAGAAAGCTTTTATTTAACTGATCATATGGACTATTAGAACGAATGTAGTTTCAAAATATATTCTCTATATCAGTGTTCTTCACTATGGTCCGCGGACCGACACCGGTTCGCGAGAGTTTATTACCGGTTCGCGAAGACTTCTATGTTTCGAAAAATTGTCGACTTGATTATCTCATCGATGTTGATGCAAAATGGTGAATGAACTGCCATCTGATATCTTTAAGGTGTCGGCTATCTCATGCAACTTCAATTTACGATCGGTCGAAATTTTATTATTTATTATTATTAAATTATTTTGTGGACTTTGTTGATGTTTTCTGGAACAACTGCCGAATTTAGGCGACCAGAACGCTTAGTTTAGAAATCATAAAATGAGCGTCCAGAAGTCAGTAAACCACTTCTCTACCATTTGTCTCGATGTAACAGACTCCGAATAACATTTGTCAAGCTGTATTGCTTTGCTTGAACGGTACATTTTCCCATTAAAAACAAAGTTTTATCAACACTTTTACACGTATTATAAGGTGGGTACTTGCTGAAAATCATACGATTTTTTCAATAGGTAGTGGCGCGATCTATATGTCATCGAGCTTAATGAGTGATGTTGGTTGACGCCGGTCCGCGAGATATTTTTCCAAATTCTACCGGTCCGCCGATGTAAAAATTTTAAAGAGCACTGCTCTATATTATACTATATCTTTTTTCTATAGACTTTTTATGGCTATATTGCAATGTTTCTATATACTCACTTTGTGTACAGTATTTTTTACTGTGAGCGTTTCGGTCGGTGGAGGCCGCATTCATTATTTTTTATTTGATAAGTAAATTCAGTATTTTTATGCCAGGCATAAAACCAATTGACCGAAAAAAAACAGAAAGTGTACATTATTGCTCGTCTGTATCTATTCAGTAGCAGACAGACAGGGGTCGGAGGCTCAGACATAAATCAATGGTAACGTCTCACTTGGATAGATTCGATGGTATGGGATCGAGTTAGGTTTTATGTGTGAAGGCATTGTAATATACTTTATATCTCCAGCTGTAGAGTTCCAGACACTATTATTTCATTTTAGCTTAATTCTGATATCGATTACATATTTTTTTTATTTTAAATTTTCTAACGAGTAAAAAATTGTTTGTAGTAACTAGGTAAGTAAGAGTTCTTAACACCTTCATGCCCATGATGCAATCGTAAATAATTGTGCCATTAAATCATTCAATATTTCTCTTAATATTGTCAATAAGTATTTATCACTTTAGGTATTCTAGCATATATACATTTTTAAAATTATTGTTTAGCTTCTTACAAATGTTTAAATACTGTCAATAAACAGTGTAACTGAGATGCCATCATGGCAGGGAACGTGATTTTTTAGGATGGCACGTTACAGGTTAATAAAACAGAATATATCGAGCAAAAGAACGTTACCTCATTCATCTGATAGTTTTTAGGGCTTGTGAATTTTAGTGTTTTGCCTTGTTATCGTTTGTTCCAAATGGACCCCGGTTGAAAAACGCTGATCTAGAGAACTGAAATTAATCAGTTTAATAACAGGAAAGGCATTGATTGTATATAGTTATATACTAAGCCGGACATAAGGAATTCCCTTTTTGAACATAATTTAAAAAAAACTTTCTCCTATAAAATTTATAAGTTTTCGGTGAAGATTTTCTGCTTATTGCAGGTCGATATTGTTTTAAAATACATATATTTTAATAATAAATTAAAATTGATAACTTTTTATTCCACTGACTGTATAGCTCAGTGGTTCTTAACCGGTGCACCGCGAGCTTATTGCAAGTGCACCTCAAAAAAATTGGTATAAACGAAAAAATTCGCAAAATAGTAAAAACCGAAAAATCCGCAAAATAGTGTAAACCGAAAAAGTCAAAAAATATATGTTTACATATTTTTTTCGACATCTTAATTCTGGTACACCGCCACTTTTTCACATGATCAAAAGTGCACCGTGACTTCGAAAAGGTTAAGAACCACTGGTATAACTAGTTGTGACACGTGTTTCGCTACTTTGAAAAGCATCTTTAGACTTTTTATAGTAATGTTATTTATGAATGTAGTATATACATTGGTTATATTTCTAAACTTATAAATTACCTAAAAGAAGTTAATGTTTTTTTTTTCTTTCCACTGGTTGCAGGGTTGATACAAACAATAATACTAATCAGTTACGATTAAACCATAAGCAAGCGAGGCGCGCGTTTTGGACTTCCAAACCTTAGAGGCCGCAAAAAGCTTATATTATATGTATATTGAATCCTATATCAGGCGTTTAAGTGCACGGATGAACTTGAACATACGTTTAGTAAATAAATGTTTCGTGTATACATAAGGAATACATGTATCACTGAGCTTAAAGCTATTACTGGCAAAATGGATTAACCCATGGGAATTGCCTACAGATTTCAATGGTGAGTAATTTCACCAATTTTAAATCAGCAGGTAAATTTGCCAAATTCTCTACTCTTGTATCCTATATGTAAGTAAATATAATTATAAATTCTCAAGCTAACAAACTGAATATGATTCTTAAAATTACTCACCATTCAAACCTGTAGCCCACCATGGATGGGTTAATCCGGTTTCGCCAGAAATGGCTTTAAACTTAGTGATACATTTATTTACTGAACCAGAGTTCAAGTTTGTCCGTGCGCTTGAACGCCTGAAGATTTCGAAAGGGAAACCCCGGATCGTTAGTGATAAAACTTGTGTAAATGTACACATTATGAACAATTCAACTTTAATTACTTGTATTAGGAAGGGTAAATCTCATAAGAAATAAATTTAACAGTGATAAGCTGCCTGTTCTTTTGTGTTTGATACTTATGGCTAATTTATGTTAACGATTTTCATGAACTATACATAATAACTCTAATCTACTTATTCTCCATATTTTATTATCGACTCGATGAAGGTTTTTTACATTTTTATTAACATTGTGATAATTTTAAATTAACAAACTGAAAAAATATTTCGTGTATTAATTATCAACTATACTATTATAAATATCTATATATATAAAACAAAGTGGGGTTAGTTACACCACGTATATCTCGAGAATTACTGCAAGGATTTCAATGATATTTGATTTATAAAATTCTTATTTACCTAGAATAGCAGAATAAGCATTAAAACATCGGAAAAATATCACGGAAAATAAATTATGAAGAAAATTAATATCTTCATACAAAACAAAATTTTCAAATGAGGAATAGGTCAAATAATGACATGTTGTTTTATGCTCGGTTCAGGTAGATGACACTAGATGGCACTGTATTTATACGATAGACTTTTAAATAATTTTAAATTTAGAGTATAATCGATGATATGAAATGAAAACGAAAGAAAATCGAATAATATTGAAATGAGGTTATGTTTATAATTAGGTATGATACATTTTTTGACAACAATATTACGATGTTTGCACGAACGTTTGTATCGAATTGACAATTCAAATTTGATGTTCGATTGTGTTCGATTGTTTCGATTTCATATCTGTCAAATCTATGGTCTAAATATTGACATTACATTTAAATGTGTTTCGTGCATAAGGTGTGATTGTTTGTTTGTTATTTATTCAATGTTCTTAGATTAGTTTTATTTGGAATTAGAAACTGTACTCTTTTCACTTCAATTAATACTATACTATTTATATATAGAACGTCAAAAAAATATTTCGTGATATTTGACAGCAAAGTACATTGTGAATTATATTACATAACGTTAGTAAGCCATTACTTTATGGTTATTTTTAAATGCATACTGCTACGTACGTAATTCCTGTGTCCACTGTCAATACTTGATGGAAAAGCATTCTATATTTAATTAAACGGTTTTTCTCTTATATAATGTCGAATGCGAAATTATTAACAAAGAAAGTTTCAATTGACTATTTTTATGAAGTTCAACGAAAATTGTACAATTTCTTTTTTATGTTTTGTCAACAATTATATCGACTTTGAAAAGCAAGAAAGGCGTAACCCACACATGCGCAAAAAAGTGTTTTGATGATTTTGGGCCATATGCAAATTATGAATTATACAAAAACTTGAAATGCACGGACACGTCTAAACTGGTGTTTAATTGACAAAATAATTTATATACATAAAACAAAGCGGGGTTATTTACACCACGTATATCTCGAGAATTGCTGCACGGATTTCAATGATCTTTGATTTATTAAATTCCTCTCCGGCTAGAATAGCAGAATAAGCATTAAAACATCGGAAAAATATCACGGAAAAGAAATTATAAAGAAAATTAATATTCTCATAGAGTTTTCAAATAATGAACATTTTGTTTTATGCTGGGTTCAGATAGATGACACTAGATGGCACTGACACGATCGACTTTTAAATAATTTTAAATTTAGAGTATGGATTAGAATAAAAAAATCGATGATATGAAATGAAAACGAAAGAAAATCGGATAATATTGAAATGAGGTTATGTTTTCTGACTTGGAAATTCTTTCTGAATCTCCAAATCAGATACGCACATAATTTTCTATCATTATTTTGACATGCTTTCCATCGAATCCATGTGAACTGTGGAACAAGGTACAAGGATGACATGTCAGAAGACATTTTACATCAAATTCGTGTCAGTTCAGGGAATCCCGATCTCGAGATGAATGAAGAGATACATAACCAGGCTTTGCTTTAGATCGAAGACATGTGTTACCTCATGTGCGGCAGTTTGTTAGTCAAGTTAGGAATGCCAACGCCAGATCGTGGAATGAACGACGCTTTCAATCGAAAATTGGAACGTGAACGTGAACATTTTCGAGATGCATTGAACCAATCAGTTCAAACGAATTTACCACTGTTGAACCCACAATAGAGGGAAGTGTACGATACGTTAATGAATGCAATTTATGATGGAAATGGTGGCTTATTTTGCCTTGACGCGCCCGGTGGAACTGGGGAGATATTCCTCATGTCATTGATTATGGCTACTGTTCGTGCGAGATCCGAAATTGTTGTAGCAGTTTCTTCTTCTGGAATAGCGGCTACGTTGATAAAAGCATGCCGAACGGCTCATTCAGCGTTGAAATTTCCGTTAAACCTCCAAACGACTGAAAAACCGACATGCAATAGTGCGAAACACTCAGCAATGGCCGAAGTTTTGGAAGCGAGTAAAATCATCAACTGGGATGAATGCATAATGGCACACAAACGCGCATTGGAAGCACTCAACCGAACTATGAAAGATCTGCGCAGTGACTCAAGATGTTTTGCATGATTCTACTATCTGGCGATGTCTGCCAAACACTACCAGTCTACTTCCAAGATTGACCGTTGCCGATGAAATAAACGCTTGCCTCTGCTGACGACAAACATGCGAGTTACATTTCTAAACGATCCATCTGCCGAAGATTTCTCCAAGCAATTGCTGACTATCGTCGGTAACGGCCGTGTTCCTGTTGACGAATCGAACGGATTGATTTCGATTCCGCCGAATTTTTGCAATTTCGTCTCAACGAAGGACGGCTTCATCAACAAAATGTTCCCAAACATCTAATCACAAAAATCACAATTGGTTGATTGAACGAGCAATTCTTGCGGCTAAAAAAAAAGATGTGGATCATTTAAACTTCACAATTCAAAATCAAATCGTTGATCTACTGCATTCCTTTAAATCTATCGACTGTGCCACGTGAATTACATCATTTCAATGTAATTTAAATACTTTTCATTTTGAATTTTGCCCATTTATTGAACTTAATTCATTTTGAGCATTCATTCAAACTGAATTTAATTCATGCAATAAATTAACACAACATTTATTGATCCTGAGGCGGTACGAAGTTCGTCGGGCCAGCTAGTATATATATACATACACTTGAAGAACAATATTAATAACGTCAGATTAAAGTCCCACCTGTCCACATTTATTCAACACGCTGACAAAAGGTGTTGTGTGTTATGTTTCAAGAACAGACAGGTAAATCTAGATAAATTTACATTTAAATATATTATATTACGCAAGGTGCGAGGCGATGTTGGGTTTACCTTGGCGGATTGTTATTAATAACATATATCATACCCAGTACTCCGCCTTCGAAAATGAATAATTTTTTTAATGTATTGGGCCTATTAGAAATGAAATAAGCTAAGCGATATTTTATAAAATAATAAGTTAGACGCGTTGTAGTGTTCTACACGTCTTGAAGTATCGTAAAAGTTAAGTAACGTCAGTTAATACACATCACAATAGTGTTATATACGAAAAATAAAAATATGCAATCCACCAAAACACCGATTAAAAACGTGATAGTACTTAATATTAATAGTCAAAGAAAAAGTTTTAACATTTTACTAGTTGGCTCACTTCCCCTCTCGAGAGTTCATTTAATTTATTATTATTTATGTATATTTCTTTATAACGTATATAATTTTTAATTGTCTTGTCACGGGGTAACTTGATATATTTATAACTAAGTGAAAATCGTATTTCACTATCAGCCTCTTTTCATCACTTAACCGCTTGAATGCCGCGCAAATAAATCATTTATATGTCCCAGAGATACTGTATGTTTTTGATACAAATATTTTTCCCTAATAAACACTCGAATTCGATATTTTAAAAACCTATATTTATTCAGTATAGATGAAACTACACATATTCATTAAAATATGCTTATATTCTATTAGAATACCAAGTATTTGATTTTTTAAATGTCTTGGACATCCGTGTTTGCTTGCATATGTTCCGGACACCGGTGTCCGCTTGGTATTCAAGTGGTTAAAATTAATTTTATTGCTGAAAATAACCTTTTGACATTCGGGTAGTAGGCACATTGGATGCGTCTCAAATTCCCAAAGAGTTATAAAAACGTGAGGCTATTTTTCATAGGCAGTGTTGTCATATTTCAGAAAATTCCAGTGTTGTAAAGTGGCAAATATAATATTATCATAGAATTTTCGGACGAACATTTAATATTAATAATCAACAATCGTAGTAGTTGAGTACAACAATTTTTCGGTTCTCCAACTCCGCTTGTTTTTTTCTGACCAAAGCTTCACTACTAATGAGTCGGTCATTATCAAAGTTTTTTCAAAACAGTCTTTTTCAATAATCACAATGTATACAGCTTAATACACGTTTCATCAAAACGACGTAAGCTGCAAATCAGCTTGCATTTAGCTTTCAAGCTTAAAAAGTATGTTTAAGCCCGTGACAATTTCGATCAGGAAAAAGAACTAACAAAACATTTCTGAAAGCAACTTTTTGAATTAATATTAGATTGAGTCGATTTAACGCAAATGTATTAGTCTAACGTTTCCCAAGCTTTTTTCCTTACGACCCGGTTATTTTAATATTTATCGTTTGTGACCCACTAAATTTGTTATGGCTTATACTACCGGTCTATAGGCAAAATAAAACAGTATATTTTTGTCCATACAGTCTTTATATGTTATAAATACAAAATATACAGATTTATTTTAGGAAATTGGCGACCCGGCATTTTGCTTTGCAATCCGGTACTAGTTCGAGACCCATAATTTGGGAAACGCTGTATTAGTCTATCTGCAATTCAAGGTTGTGTATATTTCATATTTCGACTTTGGCCTAAAATCATAAAGAAACTTTTTTTGTACCTCCTGTAAAAAAACAATTGATTGGAATACACTTTCTTAATAATCTTAAGTCAATATCGTTAGAAAATTTCTACAACCTCTTATCTCAAAAAGTACAAGCTTTCATGAGATACATAAATGTACTTAATTCTACCGCTATCGCTTTATATCGATATAAAACACCACTGGAATGGTTTTGTTCTCGACATCTCTGAAAAAGTTATTAAGGAAGGAGGCCATCCTTTTCTTCATGGCCATATTAGATAAAAAACATTTTTTTTGTGATACGAGTTAAAGGAATATGTGTGTATTGAAATTTTGAATTCATTTCATTCAAAAACTCAATACTGACAAAAGTTAAGATACGTGCTTGAAGAAAATTAACGAAGACATGTTGATTAATATTTTTGTATTGAATCACTTATCATCATTTTCTTCCATTCTAAGTTTTAATAATGTATTTTTTCGAGAAGATCCATTATACGTAGAAAAATCTAAAACGAAGCAGACGTTATTTCGATAAAAATAATAAAATATAATAAGAAAGAAAAACAAAATTTGCTCTTTTTTATATATCTAACCTGAGTAAGCAAGAAAGGGGGGTATTGCCCCTTTTGAGTCGCAATGTATATTTATTTTGAGTTCACTGTAAATCTCATATTTGCTGAGCGAATACTAGATAAAAGCAAAAACGGCTTTTCCGTGACATAACAAACGATTTCCAGCTCACCGATTGGTTGACGGAGCAGACATTATTATACAGAGTGTCACAGTGTACTTATGGATAGATCATTGATTTTATATGATATAATATTTGAGCCCATTTACGGCCAACTGGCATAGTTTGGTAGTAACTTGCTCATTTTAAATCCATATCTGAGCTAGATAGCAAGTGTACAGAGCATACGATATTTTTCGTAGAATCCAATGACTGAGATTCACGAATAAGTATTTTATCAAAGATCAGTAACCCAATATTCGTTTACAGAAAGGTTCTTTTTTGTAGTGGAGTTTTTCACCACTGTTAGTTTTGTCAAATCATACAGTTACAATGTTTTACGTCAAAATCTCGAAGTGGAAGTTTTAAGTTATCATTTTTCACTATTAAGGTGTTCACTGTCAATAATACTTGCTGGAAAAGTATTACATTAAAAAAATAAAGCGCGCATTTGTAAAGTTACACTTTTATTTGAATTAGTATAGATGAGTATATTTTTTTGAATAACTTTTCAATTTATAGACTTTCATCCGATGATATGTCTTCAATTTCTGGATAATGGTTTGCCAACTACTGATCTTTTCTTAAATCTGTTATTTTGTGAGAAAAACTAGTAATTTACGAAATACACGAAATAAAAAAAGCCATTAAGTATCAAAACAATAAATGTAGAAATGTTTTATTTGTCACATAAAACATTTCTCATACTCAATTTTTTTTTTTTTTTTTGTACTTGATGCTTTTTTTATAAATTCTGTATTCATAATTCCATTGGAGTCCATGTTGCAGTGAACGTTGACACCCGTGCTGGATCTCACGGGTTCAAGTCCTGGTAATAACATTTTTTCAATCTATTATATTTCTGTTCGAAGGCATGGATGTTTGTGATATTTATAAATTCCTTCCTACTCTTCAAACCCTAAAATAACGGAGCGAAGCAAGAGCGAACAATTAACCAATAGTCCTGCTCTAGGTCTATCATTCTATCCCTACTGCTGAGAAAAAATATAGGTTGATTAACTTTACAACATTCAGTTCTCTTAGAAATGCTTCCGTTCAGATATGTTTCACATTGGCAGCGGAAACACTTGATACTTGATCAAACTTGATACACGTTCTATCAAAAGGATGCAAGCTGCAAATGTCGAATTAGTATCTAAATTTAGCTTTTAAGTTTGAAAAAGATGACCTTGTAAAATATTAAAACCAAGAAAAATGACTGAAATAAAGGTTTTTCCTAAAAAAAAATCTTTAATTAATATTAGATTATGTCAATTAAACATCAGTTTAGAAGTCTCCATGCACTTGAAGGATGTGTATAATTCGTAATTTGCATATGGCCCAAAATCATCAAAACACGTTTTTTCCGCCTCCTGTAAAATTTGATATGTGTGGGTTACGTCCTTTTTTCTTTCCACAGTCGATATAAAAAAATATATGTTTTGAAAACTGTATAAAAATATGGGAAAAGATAAATTTCATAACATTGACATTCTGCTGGTTGTCTTAAAAGGCACAATCAGACAGAATATCGCAAAGTTTACGAATAGTTAATTTAATTTTATATTTGAAATTAACTTCTTCGTGGTTATCGCAGAAATGTTATAGAAATATCAGTCGCACTGTGAATTGAATCAACTCGCAGATCTGTAATATGTGTTTTTTTTCCGTTTCGGTAACGTAATTAATTTGCAGGCATACTGTTCAGAAAGGTAGCAACCTGTATAAATTAAATGTAAGGGTGTAGCTGTTCATATTGCAGAATCCAAACACAGATGTCATTGACTCCTTAGCAAGCTTCTCACGAACACCACCAGGTGGTGTCTGCTTTATTCTAAGCTTAAGCCAGCTGTCCCCAAATTTTCGAAACCGTTTACCAATGTATCGATCTTTTGGGTTTTACTTTGTAGTAATTAATAAAACAACACATACTCCAAGTAATGTCATGAGATTATGTTGAGCCTAAAGCAATCCAATCCCGGATCTTCTTTTAGCTTGGGATTTTGAGATCTGGGCTTTTGGGATCCCAGAATTGTTCACTTGATAAAAAAAGTTACGAATTGAGAGATTCTCAACCCTAAAAGTTATTTTAGATCGCTCACTTAAAAAAGTTGAGAATTGACAGATTTTACAATTCGTTACCTTACTTTGAAAGGGTTCTATTTGCACTTTACCATGTTTTGAGATACGAGCGTTCGAATATTTGATTGATCATACGAATGTTGTTTATAAATCGATTATAAAAAATCTTATTGTTTCTTAAAAGCTTACTGTATGAAAGAAAGTGTGTAGATAGAACTTTTGAATCCTGCTAACTTCTTTAATAAAAAATGCATGACTCTGAAATTAATATATATGTTAGATTGTGGCAAATACAATATTTTCCGACCAAAAGGTCATTTTATGCCAAAATGTCACTTAGAACCTTTTCAAAGTAAGGTAACAAATTATTGAGACTTGTTAGACCTTTTTAATTTAGCTCCTTCTTCTGTAAAAGCTACGAATTCACACTTTTCACAGTTCTTCAAGTATGAGAGTTTTTTTTTCAGCTCTACTTACGAACACACGATTAGTATTTACTTACATGGGATCACAAAATTGGTCGGGATCCTGAGATTGGCAGCCTTACAAGCAGAACTGCAAACTTAAAATGTAGCGTTTTGTCTTTTTCTTATTAAATTCCAACCGTATGTAAAATAAGTTCCTACAATAGAATATATGTTTCGTAGTAGCATATATACAATATGTATTTACTCTTAATGAAGTTTTGTCGCTTTTTTAAACAGACTTATAGAGTATATCAACGTTAATTGTTTTTAACAGTCACTTAATTTCTCTTTATCGTAGAAGGTAAGATTAGACGGATGAGGCTAAGAAGGAGGGCTAGTAGCATAATATTCTCCTTAATTTAATTAACATATACAACGATGTCTTTGAAAACTAATCCATTCAACTATAGAAAAAGCATTTAACCCGTAACATGCCATCCTAAAAAATCACGTTCCCTGCCATGATGGCATCTCAGTTTCACTGTTTATTGACAGTATTTCAACCTAAGTTAGAAGCTTAACAATAATTTAAAAAATGTATAGGTATATGCTAGAATACCTAATATGATAAATATTTATTGACAATATTAAGAGAAATATTGAATGATTTAATGCTCAACTATTTATGATTGCATCATGGCTGTGTTAGGTGTTAGGTGTAAACGAAAAAAGCTGTGAACTGCTTCACCAAAAACTGACGAACAACGAACGGAAAAAAGTATGAATTCAATAAACAATTAGTCATAAATTATAATTAAATCTTTTCACTGGTTTCTATGGTACGGAAAGTTGCAGAAGCACTGCTCTCGTAGCTCTACTACTCTGCTGGTACATAGCAAACACACTCGACAAGAGGATCTCTCTCTACCCGTGCATTCATTCTCATTAGATACCGCCATTAGCGAGTCTGTCAATTGCCGTTAATAGAGTTTTATTTCAAAGAGAAAGGCGCTTGAAAAGTACCGGTTAATGCTCTATGGCACTGCAGAATCAAGTCGCAAGCTTTGCGTAGCTTTTTGCACGAGGCGTTCACACTTAAAAAACTCGAGTGCTTATGAATACTTATACATTGCTAAGCATAGTGAATATGAGGAGATGTAAACATTTTGATTTCATCAATACCATATTCACATCGGTGGACTGCCAATATGTTAACAAGGGAATAACAAATTACTTAGCTGCTCGCTGTGTTTATTACTCTTACACAATTCATTTTCACAAATCTTCGTATACAATTAAATTTGAACTATGTACATTCTCACAGATTCTGTCACTAACGACCCGGGTTTCGCCTTTCGGCATCTTTAGGCGTTCAAGTGCACGGATGAACTGACGCTTAGTAAATGAATCTTTCGTGTTTATATAAGAAATAAATGTATCATTGAGCTTAAAGCCATTGCTGGCGAAAAGGATAAACTCGTGGGAATGCCCACAGATTTGAGTAGTGAGTAGTTTTAAGAAATATATTTATTTGTTTGTCGGAAAAGGTTTTATGTTTATATTCATAGGGTATAGGGGTGGAGATCCCGGCATGTTTAATATTTCATTTAAAATCGGAAGGCTGTTCAATTGCGCTCTGTTTATTTCCAAAATGTCCTGGAAAAAGAGCTTATGACCGTCCGTATTTGGGTGTAACATTTTAGGCGAAACTGAAAGGCGAAGGCCATGGCGAAACCTGGGTCGTTAGTTACAAAATCTGTGAGAATGTACATAATTTGAACGATTCAAATTTAATATTGAAATTCCACCAAGCACCTTCAGTCGAAATCTTAAATTATATTCGTACACAATATCTTTGAATGTTAGAAAATTGACAATTTATTGCACGGTTGTTGTTCACGGCTTTTAACCTTAAAAAGTGATGTTTAGTGACTAAATTTTAAGCAGTTCTTGTAGAAAAATTTCTGTTGAAATAAGCCACATAAAGAGTCAATATGAGTATCATCGAAAGTGGACATGGCTTAAAAACTCTGATAATGCCGTGATGCCAAAATAACTGCCATCTTTACTTTAAAATTCTTGCGAAATTAAAATTTTCACTACCGGCTATCAAGTGAATGCCAATTATGTCTCAATAATCTTCACGAAAAAAACAAAACACGTGATGCAGCTATTCTAATGACAAATATGTAAATTGAAGTTTTATTATAAAAATGAATTTCTTCAAAGTCGCCGACGAATTCGTCGAAAAAATGGATGCCACTTCAGTTGAAAAAAATATTTCTTTACTTTGATATTCACTGTGAAAAAAATAAAAGATGGCGTTGAAAAATCACGCAGAAAATTTGTCAGTTGATAATAAAAAAGCTGGAAAATTCCTACATTACATCGTTACGACGAACTAACAGCAAACGCCTTCAACAGTGGAGTTTGGCGTATTTTTCCAATACAAAACGTAGGAAAGAAAAACAAATCGAGTGAACAAATAGAAATCAACAATGAATAATTTTTCTATCAGCGATTGAACAAAAAATAAACATATTTTTTTGAAATATAAAATAAAAAATTGGTAAAGTTTTTGTATCAGGCTAAAGCATTTATTTACTATTGCTTTTGAAATACGAGTTATAATAATATGTGTGTATTGACATTCTGAATCCATTGCATCAAAAAACTCAAAACTTACAAAAGATACGTGATTACAGAATTAACAAATATATCCATTTAAAACCACGTATTGATTTGTATTCAAAAACATTGATGTCAGAGATTGCTTTACAATTTACCATAACTATTATCTAATTCAGATAACTACGCATTTAAGAACATATTAGGTAACTGTTCAGACTGTCCTACGCCATCGTGCTATACCTTCCCTAAAAAAAGAGGCGGTGTGAAAGATATAAACCTATAAATAAAAACACAATATTCCTTTGTACTCTATTCCACTTTATTTAAAAGGTCAGAACCGGTTTCACTCATTGCGATAATTTTCAACTGATACACATGACAAAGGAATATTGTGTTTGTATTGATATAACGCTTTTCTACCAAGTATTGACAGTGAATACCCTAAAAGTGAGATATAAACCTAGTTGTCGTATAAACGTTTTCGTAAAGCTCGCGTTAAGGTTGAAAATTATATACTAAAAGTTTGACGTTAATAAGATTTGACGTTTTCTGTGAAGTTACTAGAACTTATACTCGGTGTATTGATGATTACGCTGAAAATTGTTTGATCATGTTGTTTAAACTCAGAAACAAACAATAATAAACTGCAATTTTTTCTTGGATTATGTTTTATCGGGTTACAAGAAAATAATATTATCTGATATCAAATCTTACTTTTGTAATCAAACTAACCTCTTCGGTAGAATCGTTAAGAGAAAACTTTATTGATTTCTAGTAAAAACATGTTCTTTTTAATATTCCCTGAGAAACTCAATTATCACTCTAGTAGTACTCCACTATGACTTTATACCTTGTATTTTTTTTTTGTATTGAGTGAAATGACAACGATATCCATCAGTAAATTTTGTTTTTGTAATGTCTGTAAAAAAACTCTTCATATGCACTGTAATATTAAATTTGCAAAGGAAGTCAAAATATACATAAACGAGCTAAAAACTTTAAGACTTCATCATCTTTCTAAATACTCTGTAATTTACCTTAGATGTGATCAAGTTTGCATGATCTATGTAGCTGAGAAAATAGGGCTTAACGATAATCTTGCTGCATCCCTTTTTTATATCAGATGAGTGGACATGGTAAGTAACCATTACAACTTCGATCTTTCTAGAATTTGAGCACTTAGACACCGTAAGGTCCGTAAACAAAAATAACAAACACTAAATACAGTTGACAACTTAGCTACAGGATCATCATAAAATATACAAATAGTAATACGAGTTATATTGATTGGAAAGATGTATAGGTATTAGATAAAGACAGCTTTCTTTCTTTTTTCAAAAAAACCGGCTAAGTTTTATAAAATTTGTTCAGCATTAGACACTTTGAAATATCAATTGTGGTATTTTGTACTCAGCGATGGAAATAAAATTCGATAGAATCGTAAATTCAATGTTCAGTTCATTGTTGAGTAAACATATAACAGTCATTTCTGTTGATGACATAAATAACAGTATTTAAAAATAGACAAAATTGCTATCAATAAAATATTATTCGCAAAAACTCATAAAACTGTGTGTGCTGTAATATTTAACTACAGAATTTATGTTCACACCGTCGTATTAGAATTTGTAAAAATATTCGAAATCATACAAAGCGAAATACTTCAACACATTTTTCATACAGTATTACACATGAGCATGCTTAAATACGATCGGAAAACTCGAATTTTCCGGATTGTGAAAATAAAAAATTCAGCGAACGTTTTCATGATGTGAAAAAACATGTCATCAACAGCACGTGTGCCGAGTTTTATAACAGAATTCTTTAAAAACAATGCCTATTTTTCCATTCAATATTTTTTTTAATATCGACGTTTTTCTCTTTTAATGTGTTCACTGTTAGTTATTCTTGATGGAATGGCATTAAATTAAAGAAACAAACATTTTATTTGTACAGATATATACTACATTTTTTATTGAAGGTCCATTACTGGTTATGCTCACGACGGACGTTATTAGCTTTTGATAATGTTAATAATGTTCGTAATGAGTGAAAAAAACTTTTAATCAAAATGAAATTATTCTTGAGGCTAATATTTACTTTTTCACTGCTGCGTTATCTTCAATCACTTAAGGAGAAATGAATAGTTTCAGAATAACGCCACTAAATGATCATATTAATATCACATAGCTTTGACCATTTGACTACAGTGTCAGAAGTTTAAATCACTTCGTTAAAGTATGTTAAATGACAGAAATTAAAAATTTAATAGTGAAATAATTTAAAACTTTAAGCGCAGTCATTTAAAAATATTACTTGTGATCCTGTACAAATAATATCAAAATTAATACCATTTATTTCAGTCAGGTAACCAATACTTTTTGCTGAATTTAATTTCAGTGGTTTTTAAATAAAAGCTTTTCAATGACATACAATCAATGTGATAGGCTTAACAAAATACTTTTTAGCCGAAGGCAAATCGATTGCCGAAATTTTCTATTTTAAAACATAAATTATTTTTTAATTCTCCAACATTATTTTAGCGACATTCACTCTGCGGATTAAATGTTATTTATTATTTTTAAGCTGTCGCTGCCAGGGCTGTAATTAGTTCAGAACTGCCAAATATATCATTACGTTCTGTTATTGTAAATTGATTTATATCAGGGATTTTTCTTGTAATACTTCATCACGGAAAATAGTTCTCCAATATCGCTGGCTAAGGCGTCTTTTGTATTTTTTAATTAAATAATAATTTTATTTATATTAAAAATATATTACAATGACGGGTAAGATTTAAAAAATAAAAATAATACTACAATAACATTGCTTAAATCGATTAACAATTTAACATAACATAAAAACTTTAATATAGACATACAAAACGTCAGTTTACAAAACAAAAACAAAAAAATGTACCCACACTAAATTTATTATTACAAGCCTGAAGTTGACTGGCAGAAAAATAGCGGAATAAAGGTCAGAGTTGTGTGAATTGGAGTCAGAGTCAATTAGTGTTGGGCAGTCAGTATAAACGATTAAAAGATTGGCTAACAGGCAAACTTTCTAATCCTTAATTATTCTTTTAAGAAAGCTGAAAAACTTACTTCAAATTTTGAAACAATAATAAATTGTCTCGCATCTAACGTACATATAAGAAATAATTTAAAAGAGAGTACAGAATTAATTTAGTATAAAAGCAGTTAAACTTACCCACTTTCGTGTGCTTTTTCTATGATAATAACAGTACATTTTTAGGTTGGAATCTAGCGATTCAAATATTTATTAAAAACGATACCATTATTTCTCATAACTTAGATCATATCGACTGCCTAAGAGAGTAAATGATTAAAAGGAAAGTGCCTGTTTGGTTGTCAGATAAAGGACAGTTTCTATTTATAAAGATATAGTTAGATAATATATATTATATACCATACAACCAATTTCGAGAGTCTTACCGTTGTGAATGCTTTGAGTGTGTCAGGGCTTCGTAAATTTTCTGTTGTAACCAGCAACGTGAATTTTTTATTGTTATCAAACTTAAACAGATACTGTAAAAAACTCGCTTGCGACTTGCATCCAAATTGTATGCATGCACAAGCTGAGAGCTTAATTAAGAATTAAATGTGATTTCACCCCAACACTGCCATGTGCAATGGTTTGTTAATACTCACTTTTCGGGATCACGAAAAATTTGTTGGTACAACTTTTCATATTTAGCTAACCACAGTCAACCCGGGAACTATCGCTTTTGAAACTAGACTTCAAGATCACTTCCATATTATGCCTGGAGGCTGATTCATATAAAACAAACACCGTTTTATATTACCTGTAGCCGTATTGTACAATTGTACTGTCACAATATCCCTTAAACCAGGGACGTCCCGTGGGCATAGGCACCTGCCTATGGGCGGCAAGTCCTAAGGAACGGCAAATGATCACAGAATACATTTTTAAAATGGCTGAATATGTTTAATAAACAAATTTAGTGTGGAGTAAATATGAATCCTCAATGTATTTGATAAAAAAGCCGTTAACTTTAACGCAAAATCATTTCTAAAATATGACATTTACCGATGGCGACACTATAGGCGGCAGTTTTGGCGTAAATTCAAGCGGAAATTATCTGGGTCATAAAATCACTTAAGGGACATATAAAATCATTTTTTATGATTACGTAGATGAGTAGAGGATTTGAATTTATAAATTTGTATATTGTATTCTTAGAACAATGAGAAATAATTTAAAAAAATAACACTTTTCGCTGAAAGCATTTCATATTTTTATTTTGAAAAATAGTAATTCAATCTCTGCCTAGGGGCGGCACATAGCCTAGGAACGTCACTGCCTTGAACACACTACGCGAGCTGAGTACTACAAGGTTCTAAGTGTCGGCTTTTGACCAAACTAAAGTAATAATGAGGCATTCTTAAGCGTAGCATTATCTACATGCTATATTAATATGAAGTCGAAATTTTTCTTAAATTTCCAATAAGCCGTAGTTTTAGGTGCGCGTCGCAAGATATCTGAGGTTTCAACTTGAATTCCTGAAGATGTCTAATGGTGAAACCCGGGTCGTTAGTGAAAAAACTTGTGTGAATAGGTTGAATAATATCTTTTATATTTTGATAATTTTATTCCTTTTTTTTTTCTTCAATTATTTGATTTTGATCAATTATTTTTATTATTCAACACAATGGTGTTATTTTTTACCATTATGATGTTTTGTATTCTTGCAGTGTGGTATTATTACATTTGACAATATTAACTTAGTACATTAATGATATCAAACACAAATTACAAACAAAAAAAAACCTCCTTTTCTTATTTATCCTCCATTTTTTCATACATTTTTTCCAATAGTAATGATCAAATTAAATATCTTCCATAGAATTCGTTTTATTTTAATTTAAAAAGCGTCAGTCAGTTTTTTGAATCACCTATGTTTTTATACAAATTTCACTTAGAACCTTGTAGCACTGGCGGTTTGTTTAAATTTCAGGTAGACAAGGTTCCAATTGAAGTTTAGGTATTTCTAATTAACTATGAAGGATTATTTTTAACAAAAAAAAATAGTTATATCATGTCAGTACTATCATTGATATATACAATCAAAAAGAAACTTGGAAACATTTACAGTTTTCATAATAAAAGCATTCAAAATTTCAAATGCCCATATCTTTTTTCATGCGGCTGTCCACATAGAACTTTGTAGTACTCAGCTCGCGACTATCTAAGTTACACAAGTTCGTGGAAAAAGAAGAACGTTAAATTACGTTAAACATCAGTCACAATAAGTTTATTATTATTGAACAATAATAATCATGTGACTGGTTATAACCAAAGTAAGGTTTATATTTAAAAAGAAAAATAAACGAAAAGAAACTTTTTGATACCTTCATTATTAGCAGTATTCCAGCGCTCGTATAGGAAATGCGACCGGGGAATTCGCCCCCCCACGATTCCGTAAATGCGGCCCTAACCGAGTAGCATTGTGCGTAAGGAAACGAGTTGATCTTTTATGTAAAAATAAGCCAAAATGGCAAACTTGTATTGATTATTGGCCACGCATCGATGAGCCCTGTCCAAATTGAGGCAAATTATCCGGTCAAGTGGGCCAACTATTTTCGGATACCGTATACATCTTCCTAGAAAGGTAAATTGATGCTTTTCCAATTTTCAACGAACACAACAAATTTATTCTCGGAGTTAGGGACTGCAGAACTGGTATTACTGAAACCGGTATCCCGCTTTTTTATTAATACCAAAATACCGGTATTTTTTAATTGAAATATAATCGATTTTGATTCAGCGTTAAAAGTTCAAGGAGCGCAACGTTTTTATGTGTAACGTTCAGTCACGGGTTGGCACTTACAAATGATAAACCTATTTTAGTGTAAAAATATTTTAAAGATATAAATTGGTATATTAAGTTTTGAGCAGGGCTGTGGAGTCGTGTAAAAAAAAGACGACTCCAGGAAAAAATTTCAAAATTTTAATTTTAACTTCCACTGTGGAAAGGAAAAAGGAAGTAACCTACACATATCAAATTTTACATGAGGCGCAAAAAACGTGTTTTGATGATTTTGGGCCATATGTAAATTATGAATTATACACAACCTTGAAGTACACGAAGACTTCTAAACTGGTGTTTAATTGACATAATATAATTATAATCAAAGAAATTGTCTAGGAAAAACTTTTATTTCAGTCTTTTTTCATGGTTTTAATTTTTTACAAGCTCATCTTTTTCAAACTTAAAAGCCAAATTTAGATACTAATTCGGCATTTGCAGCTTGCATCCTTTTGATAGAACGTGTATCAAGTTTGATGCATTGTGATTATCGAAAAAAACTGTGGGCTACGTCCTTTTTCTTTTCCACAGTCGATATGTATACCATCAGATCATCTGTAGCCAGCCAAGCATGGAATGACATCACTTTGTACTATTTTGTTTGAAAACACTTCATTAAAAATATTTTTTTTAAAAAAATCTAGCCGCTCATTTTTCACGACTCCGTCTCCTGTCAAAATACCGTGACTCCGACTCCACAGCCTTGGTTTTGAGCACTCTTATTTTATTGTATTTAAGATACATAACATTTGACTGCAATTATTAAGGAAGTTGATTTTTTCTCATTGTTATCGAAAACCGGTATTTAATATGAAATGCTTGGTATTGACACATTCGTCATGTAATCTATCTGTATTCAAGTTGTATTGTTATTCCATTTGAATTTAATTAAACTAAGTATAAGCTTTCTCATTTTTATCTAATACCGGTAATTAATATGAATCGCCGGTATTGATATATTCGTCCGGTATTACAATCCCTACGTGTTTATTATATATTATTAAATACACAAAATTATACGAACAGGAGTTTCTAGTTTGTTTCATCTTTTTATTGATGTCTATTTTTAGTTTGTATCGCGCTAAGTGCTTTAAAACAAACGTTTTGTTAGACTTATTTTCAGAAATAAAATAAATTAAATTGGAAAGGATTCAGTTTTACAAGAATTGTTTAAATACAGTAAGATATTTTGAATTTATGCCATGACACTCAGCAGCAATGTTATACATTATTATATAGAGTTCTAAAATATGAATACCAAATTCCTATTCGTGTAATTATTAATGGCTCGTATTGTTCTGGTCAGAATTTAAATAACACTGGTCAGAATATATCGGTCAGAATAAATAGTCATAATTCAAATGAAAATTTTTAAAAAAACCTAACCTAACCTAACCTAACCTACTAACCAAAATTGCTATTAAATATTCTGACCGCTTAATATTTTTATTCTGACCAAAAATTGATTTAAATTCTGACCATTTAAAAGTTGATTTAAATTCTGACCATTTAATTTGTTTCCATTATTAATAGAAGTAGATAACCTAACCTAACCTAACCTAACCTAACCTACTAACCAAAATTGTTATCAAATATTCTGACCGTTTAATATTTTTATTTTGACCAAAAATTGATTTAAATTCTGACCATTTAATTTGTTTCCATTATTAATAGAAGTGGATATAGAAAACATATTCACAAAAACTTTGTACATTTCTAAGACATGCAGCGCTACAGTAATACTAAAAATTGAAATTCAAATAAAATTATATTTTATCAGAGATCATACTTGAAAAACCAACGTTAGAGAATAATAAAATTTCTGCATTGTTATGTAATTGGTAATTGAAAGGATGTTGGTGCGTTTGTGCATAATGACAAGAATGCATAACCATCATGAAGTAAGTATATGGTGAATATTAAAACCGTTTCATATAAAACAATGCTTAGTACTCCGACAAGGTTACTTTGATATATTTTGCTTCATCTATTAAAAGAAAGACTTGGCATAGACCAATTTTTTTTAACTAAGCAAAACAAGTAAGCTTAAGTCACAATAAATGCATTTACTGATTGGGTAATTATTGATTCCATACACATTAATTGCTTGTCCTAACTTTATCCTTCTATTCATACTATACTCTATGAAAAAAAAGATGTTGAACGACTGAGTAACAAACAGTTCTCGTAGAAAAAATTCTGTTGGAACCTTCATTAGGAGGCCATATGATCCACATTGGGAGTGGGCATGGATAAAATAATAATATTATAATAAATTACCTTTCCATAAAAATACGTTTGTTATTTTTTGCTCTATCGCTTGACCGAGGATTTTTTTATGTATCAATTATAACAGTGATTCGGGTCCTTGGCCGAGTGGTCAACGTCGCTGGCTCCAGATACGGACCTCACAGGCTCAAATGTTTCTATGGCCAGTTTCTTCTTCCTCTTTTCCTCTTTTTTATGGCGCCACAATCTAGTGTGACCTCAGTAACTTTTTTCATCTCAATTAATCTTCTTTAAAAGTTTTTCTATGTCAGTCGCTGAACTCGAACACTTGCAGTCCTGTGACATCCCTTCCATGCAGCTGACAGTTTTTTTAATTGATTTTTCCGTCGATTTATAGATTTCGGTTCTAAGCCCGTCACCAGTCCGATCTTTTAAATGGGGATTAACAAGAGTGATTGGCTCACAACTCATATTGTCACAGCTCTATCTTTATATCTCTCCTTTCTTTAAAAATGATAGTTTCAAGCAGTTTTCGTCTTCTGTTAAGATACTTCCATCAGGGTAACATATGCCCCACTTTAGGAACGAACATGAATAAAGAAAAAATTTACGTCAAGATTTTTCATATCACCGTATTTTGACGTCCAAAATACAAATATAATATTGTTGAAGTCTTTTGGTAAACTTTTCTGAAGAAAGCTGCCGAAAAAAAACAATGATTGATTATTATTGCCAAAAAATCACGAATCAAGATAAAACCGTTTCATTTTTATTATTTCCTAATTCAATGGGAAGCTCTTGTTATGCTCAAATGTTGGCAGGGTCATCACAATGTGCGAACTTTTATAATACCGTACAATATTTCTCAGATGTTATCAATACTTGTTACAATTACGTAATGGCTTTTTTTAAGAGTTAATATATGTTTTAACAATATGCAGTCCCAATTATGTTTAACTGAAATGATGGTAATTTCTTGTTACTCAGTTTCTCTGCCTCTTCTTTTCGAAAAGAGTAATACCAAAAAAATATCATTAGGACAAAGGTAGTGGTTAGTTAATCACTCTCGCTAATTATAAACAGGTTTCGAAAAAATGAATGCCAAAAAGTTTACCGCCGAATCAATAAACCCAGTAAACCAAATGATCTCTAGCATATTTTACCTTCTAGAAGTAATGAGATGCGTTTCGTCATATCATAAAAAGTATCTGCCGTGATATATCTTTTTTTAATTTTATGAGCTAATATTTTGATACGGAAATAATTTTCAGACTATATTTTTTTTATTAGATCAATTATATATTGTTACGTTGGTTAGCAGCTAGCGATCAATTACTGGCCGTTATTTCTAGACGTAAATTTTCTAAGACTACATTTTATACATCACAGAGATCCGTACTTCTAAGCAGAAATCCATTTCATTAGTATATCTTTTCGACAAATTAATAAATTACATATTACTTTCATAAACCATTTAACTACAGACCTTTAAGTAAATATGTAATATAAATATGCCTGTTAAATATATTCCTTTGCCGGTTTTTCTAATATCCATTGAATATTATGTTGTGTATTTTCTCCAAGTGTTCATTAAATATTACACTTATTCGAATTAATCTGATTTTTCAGATTTAAATACCAAAAACCAAAATAAATAACGAAAAAAATATTTTTAACGTTGAGTTTGAAAAATGAGAAAAACTTTAAATGTCCAAATTTTGCTTTTTTTGTTAGATATAAATATTCTAAATAAGAATAATGGTATTTTCAAGGCTAATAAAATTTATTTTTCTTTCATATTTCGGAAATGAGTATGAATAAATTTTAATATTTCAATGCACAAATTTAAAATTTGAATTTCGTTTAATTTTATTTTTAAGCATTTTTTTGATTTATTCTTATCTCTTCATTCTTATTTAAGCTTTCGTTTTCTGAGATTCGTCTTTTATTAAGCACTATTGTTGGCTCACGGTCAGTTCTTGTTGAGTGCAAACTAAAAAATGTTTCACTTAGAGTGAAATAGTTTCAAATTAGGAACAAAAATTAATGTAGAATACCTTAATACGACATCTAGCGACTTGCCAAATAAATACTGTCATAAATATCAACTATTTATTATATATGTAAATAATCACTTTAATTAACAAAATTTAACGCTTTTGTCTTATAATTATTCTTTACATTAGTTATAAGTTGTATAGCGTATGCTTTTTAGTAATGAAAACTTGTTGTGAATCGTTTACATTTTTAGATGTACGTTAATTTGAAAATTTATATACGATAAATTAATCTTAAAGCTGTACTTACCCTGCGTTCGGGATACGGTTTGTTCTCCAGGGAAACCCCAAAGAAAAACATGTGATTTACGAGCGCGCGGTATTGTTTTGCCCTGGAGACATCAAGTCAGAAGTCTTGCAATCCCGCCTATCTCAAATTTAATAAATGTTTTTTGTACCACCTATATAACGTCCCAATACTTTAATTATATGAAATTTAAAAGATTTAAGCAAATTTATTTCTTCTAAAAGAAGACCCGAATATTTCATAGATTTGTTTTTTCCATGACGGTACTTTCTTAATTAATGAATTTAGGTAAAACTCCAAAGTGGACTCTTTATTTCTTATTAAATTAATTACTAAATTGACTACAGATTTCGGAAAAAAAATCAAAGGTCTTCTATTACGTCTGGCAGATCGAAATCAATCTCAAGTGGGTCTGGAATGGAATAAACGTCTTCTGTTTTTGTAACCATAAGAAATTATAAATGTTTTTGCGTTAAAAAAACAGCACTAAAAAAGAGACACAAACTAATGATTTTTTTTATAGTTTTTACTAACGTCTCATTATTCATTCGTATTTATTTTAATTCTGAAAAGCATCATGTCCAAATTTGGTAGTACGAATAAAAAAAGAATATTTGAAATAAATCTTTATTTTATCAAGGATACAGATACCACAAATAGAAAAGTGTCATATGTTTACGTTTTTTAAAATAAACTTATTTTATGGCTTATCTTACTGAAACTTGAGCCCAGGTCCTTCTGATTGCTGGGTTAAGCTGTTGCTAGTATACCAAATATGCCGATATTATACGCCTTCTATATGTGGGGCATACGGCCACCAATCCACGCACTTCAATTTCCTTTGACCTACCAATCGCTATGCTTCCTTCTGTGGCATTTTAGTATATTTTAGTTCTATAGAGAATTATACATAGATAGAAGTACTATTATATTACTTAACCCTGGTCGGAAAAATAAGCAAACACGGTTGTAAATCTTTAGAAGCACTCATGTACCCCAACCAGTTCTAACGTCTTTCTAAGATTGACGTCAGGTCAGTTTTATAGTCTCTAAGCTTCTGAGTCAAATTTTAAAAACTTGGGTCGGTCATATTCTTAATTTGTATTCCTACTCTATAAAAAATACGTTGATGCTTTGTTTTTTAGCCTACTATTATGAACAAAATACACGAAATCGTGGAGAAAAGTTGCAAATCTTGGAATATTTGTGGCATGTGTCAAAATTTGCACACCGTATCGGGTTATCCGTATTTATATATCGAGCATATAAATATGTCCAAAGACATTTTGTGAACTGAATCTTAAAACACCGATACTCATCTTTATTGAATAATACCGAACATAATAGTCACAGTGATTTATAAAAATACAAAAAACCTTTAGAGTTGGGCCAAAGTTACCTGCGTTGACGGTATTTGAAATAACACGGTTTTTTTAAAAAAGGCATGAAAATCATTACAATGGCAATAATATTATATCTTGTTAGTTTCAAAAAACTTCAATGTGAATAAACTTATTATTTGTAAAATTACTTATTTATCACTTTGCTTTGCATAGTTAAACATTTTTAATATAAGTTTTTTTCACGGGTTATCTTTAGAACGTATTCTCCATGCAAAACGAGAATCGGATGTAACAAGCATGAAAAGATATCAAACAATTACTTTTTTAAGAATGATCTATCATGGAATGGACTAATAGTTCTCTAACTACTATTTATGTATATCTCCTGTTCTTGGGACCAGGTAGAGGGTGGGTACTAATGTTCCCTCTAATTTTCCGAAAGCTATGTGCGCAAAATAAATTGGCTGTGCAACTTTGAAAGGAAATTATTTTTTTTGTGCGCCACATAACGGTATTTAGACCTACTTAAAGAAATACTTATTTTGTATAATGACAATAATAAACAACACTATACATTGACAATTGATTTATTCTGGTGCTGGTAGAGCTGGTGTAACTTTTGTGCGCTCTGGTCTAATGCATGTGCGCGCCCTTGTCGATATGTGTGCGCGCTCACACGCGCACAGAGGGAACACTGGTGGGTACTGGTCAGAGTTGCCAGATCTTCAAAATCACAAATCGGGAAATTCACTTTATCGAAAAAGTGTATACATGTGCAGGTCGGGATTATAGAGAGACATGCAATGCGGGACTCTGGATTTGTCGATTGAGCTCGGGACAGTCCCGCTCAAATAGGGACGTCTGGCAACCCTGGTACTGGTTGATATTAGATATAAACGTCACATTCACTATTTCTTTAGACACAAAAAAACATGAAATTATTCAAATAAAAATATTTTTGATGATATTTTAAATCTGCCATTACTAGTTACAATTCATACTTGAAGTCTGAAATCAAAACACCAGCAGTGTTCCCGGAAACGTGACTATGTATAAATAATTGGAAGAACGTCAATAATAGGGAGTGCCTGATAGGGATGAGGAAAAAATGGAGACGAACAAACAAGGGAGCCAATTAATTCAAATATTGGCAAACATCACAACCTACCTTTCGCGACATCAAAAGGGATCGGGTACTTCCTTTGCGAGAGAGTTGAGCTATGAGGGAAACTTGTTAAGCAATAAATAGGTCACTTTTACAGAGCTTCCTAAGTTTTTCATGGTAAACAAATAGCTTATAAAAACACAATATTCTTCTGTTCTGCATTCCACTTTATTTAATAGATCAGGACTGGTTTCGCTCATTGCGAGCATTTTCAACTGATATACATGACAAAGAAATATTGTGTTTTTATTAATATAATGCTTTTCCACCAAGTATTGACAGTGAACACCTTAAAAGTGAGATATAAACCTAGTTGTCGTATAAACGTTTTCGTAAAGCTCGCGTTAAGGTTGAAAATTATATACTAAAGGTTTGACGTTAATAAGACTTGACGTTTGATGATTCAAATCAGTATAATGCCTTTCCACCAAGTATTGACAGTGAGCACCCTAAAAGTGGTAAACATATAGTTTATGAATAATAATCTTTAAGCCAACTTTACTACACTGTATGTTTCACAATATATTGTAGATTTATAATATCATATAATTCAATGTTTTTAAAATGAATATTTATTTAAAAATAATGAGCCATTTTTTTTCTAATCAGCCGAGATTAGCTCGGTAAGATTTTTTTGAATTCACTTGAGATGGAATCGGAGAGAAAAGACATCACGATTCTCCATTTTCAAAACCGTAAATATAGTTCTTATCATTTGATTAAAAAATAAAACAGTATTTTGTACTAATTCTACATTTTTTATGAGAATCCGGATTGCTTTCGCACGAAACTAGAATTTTCAAATCGCATCTTCAGTTGAAAATACCCGTGACGGGCGATAATGATCCTTGATCTTAATAAAAATAAGTGTGGAATTAGTATAAAAGAATGTTTTATTTTTTTTACAATGCTTTTTATACCAAGTATTGACAGTGATCAAATTAAAAGTGCTTTCATTAGACAAAAGCGATTCACTCTTCACTTTAAATAATCGATACAATTATAATTACTTTTTATATAAAAAACAAAATAAAATCAAATAGTTATATGAATTCTGCGCTGAATCAAGTATAGATAATTTTACGTATATCTGTAAATGTCGATTTTTATATATTCTACGCCATTAGCTTATTTTACAAGTGTGGTATTGCTTTGCGCCTTGCATACTTTGTTGCATTACCCAGTGAAAAATGTATTGGACGACGAGTATTTCCATGAGATTTTGTGAGTGAATTACGCTGCACAAAAAAGTCATTCCTTCAACTGATAAAACAACTGTCCTCAGCGTTTTTTGAAAGCTCCTGACACACACTCTTTCGAGGAAAATTAAAGATCCCCTAGAAAAAATCAAGCTAGCTTCCCTTGTGGAAATCCTTCGATTGCTCCTCCAGCAGAACTACGAGATTAACAGTGCCATAGAAAGTTTTTTTGTAGACTACGAGAAGTCATTTCATAACCTACATCTATATAAAATATATACATACATAGTGGAATGATGTTTTACTATAGATTTTTTACGACGCTCAGAGTAAGATATAAAGATTTTCATAATATTTTAAAAATCAAACAATAATACAGTATTTTCGTATAGTATTATATTAAACATGTGCATTTGAAAGATGAAATTTTTGCTGCAGCAACAACAATAGTTAAAATATTTTTATGATAATATTTATATTTTAGAAAGTATGTTAGACAAACATGAATTCAGACCGCAATGCACAAGTCAAAAATACTATTTATTTTTTTGTTTTATTACGAAAAAAGTTATAAGATTTCTGTTGTTAAGTTGGATACACATATTGAAAACACATATTAGTTGTTGAGCTATCAATTCATGCAATGTATGCAAATTCCCTTACATGGCATTCCTATGCGTGCATGGCATTCCACGTGAGTACTGATTTCAAAACCGGTATTCGTGGTGTTTTCCAATACTAAGATACCGGTTTTTAAAATACAAATAATAACGATCAATATTAAAACTAAGCCAAAATCGGTTTTTGAATAAAAAAAAATGTCACATATATTTGTAATATTTTAGAAAGAATTGAAATATGTATTTAAATCTGCTTGTAAAAGTTGTACAAATATTGACAAGTTCCAGAATTGACTTATTTTAAAGTAATTTGTAAAAAAAAAATGTCGGGTTACGTAGCGCAGGGGTTAGGGTTGTTGGCTTCCGTGCCGGATTTTACAGGTTGGAGTTCCAGTACGAACTGCATTTTTTCGATCAATTTATCAATTCCTGTTCTTCAACAATTCTTTCTTACTCTTCCGATCCTTCAATAACTGGACGTAGCGACAGCGATTAGTTTACCACTAGTTCTGTCATAGTCTTATCCTTCTATTCCTACCACTCTCTTTGTAAAAAAAAGAGAAGTTGAGTGACTCAGTAACCCACGGTTATCGTAGAAAAAAATCTGTTAAGATTCTCCATACGCTCCACATTAGGAGTCAACATGGATTGAAAAAAAGTAATTTCCTAGCCTTATCCTTCTATCCCTACTACTTTATTTGTAAAAAAAAGTTGAGCGACTGAGTAAAAAACAAGATACCTCTATTAGGAGGACATATGCTCCACATTTGGAGCGTATATGGATTTAAAAAAAGTCTTGTCCTAGCCTTATCCTTCTATCCTCACTACTCTCTTTGTAAAAAGAAAAAGAAAAAAAAGGCTGAGCGACTGAGTAACAAAAACTTATGCCGAGATACCTCCATTAGAAGGACATATGCTCCACATTGAGAGCGAGCATGGTAAAAAAAGTACTAATGCATTACGGACCACGTTTAAGACAAACCATTAACCAACCAAAACAATATCTCACTTTTCGCGATACAGACACACCCAGAAGCAAAGACGACCATAACCGTGTTTGCAAACATAAAATGAGGCACTAAAAGGAATCTAGGACGAAGGATAAATAAAGGATATCGCGTAAAGCGGACTAAAATTTGATATCCTGTGTCATAAAGTATGCATTGGTTGATTGACTATACGTGGGCTGACCACACATTACGAATTCACGACACAAAACATTGTACAAAGGAAGAAATAAAAACGCTAATGTGCCATACACAAGAAAATGTTCATAAATCGTATAGTGAAGGAATTCTTCCGAGCACAGACTCTTCCGTACATAGAATACTTCATACACAGAATATTACATTTAAATGTTTTAAATATAAAAATCATTGTTCTATCATAATGTGTAATGTCAATTGTGGGGATATAATGCAAAACGTACTATTTCCAAAACACAAACTTTTCAGTAGAGTCAAATAACGAATAACATAAACAAAAAAAACATTTGAGTAAAAATATGATTTGTAATTTGAAGACGACAGTCTTATAGACATTTTATATTGAAACTAATATTATTAGTCGATTCCTTAGGTTTGAATTACTCTATCTGCATACCTAACTCAATATCGCTCAGCTTATGAACTTATCCTTTTCGCCAGCAATGGCTTTAGACTCAGTGATACATTTATTTGTTATATAAACACGAAACGTCAGTTCATCCGTGCTCTCGAACGCCTGAAGATGCCGAAAGGCGAAACCCGGGTCATTGGTGACAAAATCTGTGGGAGTGTACATAATTTGAACGACTCAAATTTAATATTGAAATTCCACCAAGCACCTTCAGTCAAAATCTTAAATTATATCAATATCGCTTGTTTTGGAAATAGTACGTTTTACATTATAACCCAACAATTGTGATATTAGATTTGAATTTATATTTTTTTTACACCACTTTATTGACGCACGGTTACCCTGGTAACAGTAGATATCATATTGTCACGATTGATTTTTGCAGGAGATGGCATTTATGGGTGAAAGATATTGCGAGCTGATGTTGTTTTCCGCCTTAAAAAGCAATACTAAACGAAATACGAGCGTGCGAGGTTATACCGTCACAAATAAAAAAACACACTAGCAATATATCCACGTCTTTAAGTTTGATTGATCATAATCTTTTATTTTAAAACCATCTATTCGTATAGATAAGAAAAGGCATATAATTTTCTTTTTATCTGAAGCTTTAAGCTACTTTATTATATTGTACAGTTCAATTACTCAAACTCCGTTCACAAAAAAAGTAAATTTGAATCGTTCAAATTATGTACATTCACACAAATGTTGTCACTAACGACTCGTGATTCTTCTGTCAGCATCTTTAGGCGTTCAAATGGACGGATAAACTTGAACTGACATAGTACATTGTACTATTTCGAAATATACAGTACTTGAAATCGTACATTGAAGTAAATATTAGAAATAAATAGACTATTCAAGCATCTGTACAAGTTAATTGCGTTTTCTATCATTTTTAAAAAAATATATAAACAGGATAGAAAGAAAGGTGAAACAGTTTTTTTTGTAGTTGTACATTAAATATATTCAAAAGACGTTAAATTTAGAATCTCTACGCATAACAACAAATGTCACATTTAGTGTGTTTACTTGGTGAAAAGGCATTATATTAAAGAAATTCAACATTCCTTTGTACTACTGTTACTTTTATTTAAATAGATCAGGGCCGGTTTCATTCATGATAAGCATTATCAAATGATAATAAAATACAATTTTACAGTGTTCGAGTTCATTCGTGAACTTGAACGTCTGAAGATGCTGAAAGGCGAAACCCGGATTTTTAATAACAAAACTTGTGAGAGTGTACAAAATTTTGATTATTCAAATTTAATATTGATATTCCACCAAACACGTAAAAACCAGTCGATATGTTTAATTATATTAACAGTAGTTTTGAATTCTTTAAACAGATTTTCGTGAACTTTTCTCTTTTTTGGAATTTTACTTTCACTATTTTGATTGTCGCCCGCTGTGGTCTAGTTGGTTAGAGCTTGCTCTAATGATCAGGTGGGTCTGGGTTCGATTCCCAGTTAGGTCAATGTCAAATTGGATTTTTTCAATTTTATTTTGAGATCTAAGACATGGGTGTTCGTGAAGTTAATTCTCCTTGAGTTATTCTCATGTGACTTTCAAAAATTCTCATCGAGTATATCTCGTATGATCTTTCAACTTCAAAATATTTGACGCATTGGCGTAAGCTGTAATGTCAAATATTTTTTTTAATTAAAAAAAATATATATATATATATCAACGTTATTCAAACTTTTTTGATTTTGTAGCGTTCGTAACAGTATATAAAACTATACTAGATTTTTACTGAATATAGATAGCTTAGGGAACTTTGCCTGAAAATTGTGATTTTTCAATAAGTTTCAATAGAAACTTATTGAAAAATAACATGCAAGAGCATTCAGTATTTACCACATGTCTCTCGATGTTTTATTTCATAAAGATAGTGTAACAATATTGTACGTTCAGTGTTTCAAGTTATTTGTAAGGCTTCTGCCAAAGTTGTCACTTCAAGGTGAGGGAATGCCAGCTCGAGTTTCTACACGCCTAATAATAATTGATTATATCTTAAAAACCGCATAGATATACATACTAATTTTCAAAAGGAAACGTTTGTGTAAGTTTATTTAAAAACAAGATAAAATAATAAAATACGGCTATACGATAACGTAATCACCCAATATTACCATAACATTCGTGACTTCTTATAAATATGCATATTTTTAGGGTGTTCACTGTCAGTACTTGTTGGAAGGGCATTCAATTTATAACAACACCCATATTCCTTTATACTATATTCCAGTTTACTTAAAATTTCAGTACTGGTTTCGCTCATTGCGAGCATTGTCAACTGATAAGAAATATATATAAAAAGCGCTATTTATACAAAAATAAATTGAAATGAAAAGGTGTAAACAACAATGGACATTGAAAAAAAGTTTACAAATTACAGTATAAGTGATTCTTTAATTACACAAAATTATATTTATTAATCTTTGATGATTTTTTAATTATATTTTAGAGGTGTTAAGCATTTTAATTTTCTGTAATTATAGAATCACTCATAATCTAATTTGTAAATAGCACTGTTTATATATAGTTCTTATCAGTTGACAATGCTCACAATGAGCGAAACCGGTCCTGACCTTTTAAATAAAGTGAAATAAAGTACAAAGAAATATTGTGTTTTTATTTTAGCCGCCGTGTGATCGAGTGGTCAACATCGTTGTCTACCGCTACGGAGGGCACGGGTTCGAATCCCAGTACGGACAGTTTTATAAATTGATTTTTCAATCGATTTATGAATTTCTGTTCAAAGGCATGGATGTATGTGGTGTCTTGAATTCCCCCCTCCCACCCATCCTATCCTATGAACGGGGCGTATCGAGAGCGATTAGCTAACCACTAGTCCTGTCCTAGCCCTTTCCTTCTATTCCTACTCTCTTTGAAAAAGAGAGGTTGAGCAACTGAGTAACAGTTCAGTTACTGCCTCCTCCTCGACCAGACCCTTACAATTCTAAAGCTCATAGAATTGCAGCGCGCAGTGTGGCGATAGAAGCTGCAATAAAAGTTTGGCAGGCTCGATGGGAGAAATCTTCAAAGGGGAGGCAAACTTTTAAATTCTTTCCGAATGTTAAATGGCGAATGGAGATAACCAAAGTCCTGACTCCTAATTTCTGGACCAGCCAATTCATAACTGGCCACGGTTACTTCGCTGCCAAGCTCTTCCAGCTTGGCCGGTTGGTAAATAGTCCTAAATGTGAATGCGGATATATGATTCAGGATGCTGATCACATCCTCTGGGAATGTCCAGATTTAAATAATGAACGGGAAAAATTGCTCAAGACGATACGACTATCTGTCGGATCTGTCGGCCCCGTCGGTCATGCCGATTTGGTTGCATCTAAGGCAAATTATAGGGCATTTAAAGAATTCTCCGCGTCTTTTGGAAAAAGAGTTGAGTTAAATAGATAAAATCTAATATTTTCAAATGCATTTATTATTAACTTTTAATTTCTGCACACTGTAGTGCATGCAACCAAGTCTTGAGGAATTTCTTCTCGAGACATTTCTGGCAAAATTTTGAACACGACTAACGTTGTTACGCTACGGAATACACCCTATATAAAGAGTGTGAAGCCGTAGCGGGTGGTGGTGGGTACAACGTTGAGTACCCTAGGGAATTATAAAAATAAAAAAAACTGAGTAACAAGCAGTTCTCGTAAAAAAAAATTCTGTTGAGATAAACTCCATTAGGAGTCCATATGCTCCATATTGGGAGCGAACATGGTAAAAAATAAAAAAATAAAATAGTTGACGAATGTACATATGATTTTAGAAATCATGACAATCTATTACTTAAGCTCTTCCTTTGGTATTAAAAGTAAATTAACTATTTTTTTCTGAATAATTTACTCCAGTTACGTATATTATTTACATAAGAGTAACTAGATTTATTCTGTCCTAAATCGGCAACATAAAATGCAACGGTCAGAAAAGTAAGTTTTGGCGCAATGCAGTTTGAACTCACTATTGTGACCACAATCATTCGCTCGGTAGATCACCCGTTTTATTATTAATTTCCTTTTTTATAATCCATATCTGCTCCAGGCTCTCAGTGTAGAGCAGTGTTTCTCAACCTTTTTGGGAGCGTGGCCCCTTTTGAGTGTCTTTATTTTTCTGTGGCCCCCATACCATTGTTTCGTCTTCTAGTGAAAAATATAATTTCAAAAACCCACCTTTTTTTACAGCTCTTCCAAGATTGTTGAATCTAGAATGCCAGTAATTTATTTTATTTACGGATTTACAAAAAATAGCTGCGTGACGTCTGCCATTATGCTCTTCCCTGTATCGTTTTATCAATACCCGTGGCCCCCCTAAGCTGTGTTGTTGCTCCCCAAAACAAAAATAAATCTCTGTGGCCCCCTTTGAACACGCTGTGGCCTGAGAAACCATGGTGTAGAGCATATATGGTCTTCCTATCTCATCCGAATTTTTCCCATGAAAACTGCTTGTTAATATTCGGGTTTCTATAAGGTGCGTTCGCATTTTTTAATTATTATTGTTTCAACCATTCGTTTAGTACCAATAATATCTAGAATTTCTCAGCCACAAGGTTATAATCAAAGTGTAGTTGATTCTTATTGTAATCTACAATAATACCTCAATCAATGCAATGCAAATATTAAGAAAATTTATCTGGGGGTCACTTTGTACCCCGTCGCTCCTCGATCCTATTTTTGACGTTTCGGTACTCGAGTGTTAATAATTACGAAGATAATAAGTATAGGACTAGTGGTAAGCTATTTGCTCTCGCCAAGAACTGTAATTTTTGTATTGGAAAGACAATAGGAAAGCATTTTTTAAACATTACGTTTTAGGTATTCACTGTCAATACTTAGCGGAAAGACATTTATATTAAAAAAATAAAATATACATTTGTAATAATTCGCACTTTTATTTTATAAGATCAGGACCAGTTTCGCTCATGACGAGCGATATTTATTATTGAAATCAGGTGATAAATACAAGTGGGAATTAGTATCACAAATGTATATATATATTTTTTGAATATAGAGTTTATGCTTCACATTCAGAATGGACAATGTTACAAAACAATGTTTACAACTGAAGTCTTATGAACATATTTGGTTTCTTTAAAGATTTCGACTGAAGGTGCTTGGTGGAATTTCAATATTAAATTTGAATCGTTCAAATTATGTACACTCCCACAGAAACCCGGGTCGTTAGTGACAAAATCTGTGGGAGTGTACATAATTTGAACGATTCAAATTTAATATTTGGTTTCATTTTTTTATATAATTAACGTATGGTCACAATAGCACTGAGCAGACACTGTGCTCGAAAACTGGTACAATGGCGGGCGGGGGACTTTATACTACGCAGGAACATTGCAACGCATTGGCATGATCTCGCTAGACGAATGAGCTTCGCCGGCTACATGTAAAACTTATTTGCATATTTCCAACAAAACTCCGGAAAAACGCGTATAATATGACTGGTTTTTTACTGAAAAATTCAAATTAGAACGTGCAATTTCCGAAGGAATTCTAACAATTATTTTTTTAATTATGCAATGAATCATGGCACGCCTTAAAAATAAATCTTCTCAAAATTCATCTATTGATCACTCGACGACCCTCCATAGATCTTATGTCGTCTAAAATTGTCAATTTTAGAACGAACTTAGCATCACGAAAATGACTCTCTTTGTTTATTTTGTTTTTGTGTACTGTATGTGTGTACATGTACGGATATAGTATGGAGGAAGCATATGGAATGTGATTTGCAAAATAATGCATATGGAGTTCCCGTGAACTTCTTATCTCTGTAGTGATCGCGCCCTTCCGTCTGTTAACGACGGTAAGGGGATGCAATTTACAATTTTTCAAAATCTTTATCGATGAAGGAGACTGGAAGAACCTTGACGCTGGCGCGTCCTGGTACTTGAAGCTCCATAAATTTGATATCCAAAAAAAATTGATCACTCAACTGCCATTTTCATTCAATTTATTTCACCTATTTAAAGCGCACTTTATTACATACTGTTTTGATATTATTATCTATATGATATTCAATTAACCTATAATATTTTTCTAATAAATAATTAAGAAGAAATAGGTATAGTGAAATAAATATTTAATGTGTTCTGAATTGTCTATGTTCTATTTTATCGTGTTCTGGTTATGCAATTTCGCTGTTCTGTTTATTCATGGATTTTTTTTTTAATCCATCTCCGCTTTAATTTTGGAGTTTATGGCATTTTAATAATGTATATTAACAGAAGTTTTTCTACGACAACTACTTTTTACTCAGTTGCTTAACCTTTCCAGTTTTTTTCGAAAAGAGTAACGATAAAAAAGATAGTGCTAGGACAGGACTAGTGGTTATGTAATCGCTATAATACGTTCTGCTATTTTAGGATTGAAATGGTGAGAGAGAATCACAAACATACATGTCTCAATCAATTGAAAAAAAATCTGTTCGCACTGGAATTTGAACCCGTGAGATCTGGCTCAAAAGAATATGACGTGACCACTATACTACGAACCTAATACTAAATAATTACAATTATCTGTCTACCTGTTTATCTGAAACGCAGTCTGCACAGACACATAGACATCCATATAAACAGATACACACACCCTCTCTGTTGGCGCATCAAATTTACAGTTAGATATTTATTACGTTATTGAATGACTTATCTTGTGATTGGTGATAAAAACCTTATCAAAAATAAAATAACTAAAATAATAATTATTTTTTTTACATCGAAAACTTCTAAAATTGCGTAATTTATCGGTGATTGTCGTTGGTTTTGATAACAGTATTGTATTCCCTTGAATATCTTACGAATATTTATTGTATTCTTCAATGAATCTTTAATAAATGCAATGAAAATATTACGCTTATTTGTCCGGGGTCTCTTTGTACCCCCATCGCTCCTCGGTCCTATTTTCGATGTTTCGGTACTTAAATGTTAAAAACTGGGCATGACGAGAGCAATAAGCTGACCACCGGCCTTGTGTCCTAGCTCAATGCTTTTATTATAACTCTTGTCGAAGTAAAAGAGGGCTACAGAGCTACAATATTTTTTCGTAGAAAAAAAATGTTTAGATAAACTCCATCTCTTTTCATTAATTAACTTTGTAACTTCACTTGTTGTAGTACAAATTGTGACTGAGTGTGTTTGACTGGTGTCTGGCTGGTGTCTTTCATTTTTTACAGAGAGAAGAGCTCTTGCTCTATTTCTCTTGTATTTTGATGTTTTTTTTATCCTCTTCTTTCATTTTTCCCCTTCTTCGGTGCCTGTTTGATTCTTATTATTAGTGGTTAGTGGTCCAACTTTTTGGGGTTTGACTTCGTCAATCAGGCAGGTGAGATAAGGACACTGGAGATAGGATAAATTTTGATACGTGTTTTGCATCTTTAAGAAATATCATCGTACAAAACAATGCAAGGTTAATAAATAAACTAAAAATTGATTACATATTATATTATTAATCACAAAATTTCTTACTCGACACAAAGAGGTGGTTAAATACAAACATTGAAACATCAGTTGAAAAATTCTCACAGTGACTGAAACAATTCTAGCGCATTAAATAAAATTTTGAAAATTGCACAAAAAATAACTTATAATACTGTTTTTCTTCCCTCGTCTGTTTCTTATTATTTTTTCTGTTGAATAATTTATGGCCGGACCTTTCGGTGCCCTTACTTCCAGGTCATTTTAAGAATTCATTTATTTCTAGACTTTATGAGAACCGCGGTTTATTCGTAAATTTGATCAGCCAATGTTTTTTTGACGTGACAACGTCTTATAAATCGATGAACGCTCGCTGCATGCACGAAAAAACATGACTCATTTTCCCGTTTGTCTCGTTACGCCGACGGCAAGCGTGCGAGCGACAGCGCGGATAAGCGAAAGAGAGGCACGATCGGCTTACCGTTCGGATATGTATCATGTAATATTTAACATTATAGCGATATAATATTGTCAATTTGAGTAATTTATATGGTAAATTCAAATATGGTTATAATCCATATAAATAATTTTATTTATTTATCAGTTGACGAATGTTTTTGGTATAATATGCATTATACCAAATATATAATACATTTGTCAAATATATATAAATATATGTCAAATATATTATACAAATGAATAATATATATAAATATGTATATATATATTATATATAAATTGTTATAATATATATAAATTGTATATACATATTTATATATATTATTATACATATTATAAATAAATAAAAAATATATACAATAAAAATATATACAATAAAATTAATTTATTGTACATATTTTTGTATAATATATACAATAAATTATAAATCAAATATTCAGTATAAATATATAAAATAAAAAATATATATTATACAATAAATTTATTATACTATATATTATGCAATAAATTTGTATAATATATAAAAATATATATTATACAATAAATTAATTGTATATATATTGTATAAATTTGTATAATATATACAATAATAGATTTTTTATTTTATATATTGATAATTCTGGAAAGATTAATATTTAAATTTATTGTATATATTTATTTAATAAATAAAATTAATAAATAAAATAAATATAAACAATAAAAAATATATAAAAATATACGTCAAAAATTGTAGATTTCATTTCACTCCTTCTTCGTATCCATACAAAATAATGATAATTCAATAAAAATGATTCCATTTTATTTATAAAAGTATGCAATCATTTCATCAATGTTTTCTTATGACGTTGTCACGTTAAACTATCGTCCGTAAACCGACTTTACAGACAACCAATTTTATTTTACAATGTTTCAATAATTTAACGAAACCTCAATGAATAAATTATAAAGTTATTCTATGTTTGTGATTGCAACATTACTGATGCCACTTTATTGTTTATCTATGTTATATGTCGTTATGTATAACTGTCGTTATATAAACATGATATAATATAAACTAAAAAATAATTTAGTAAATGTCGAGTCCGTGGTGTAGTGATCAACTTCATTGGCAACCGAGACGGATCTCATTATTTTAAGTACCACTACGAACAACATTTTTTTTTAAATCGACTTTTGTAGGCATGGATGTTTGTCATGTCGAAAAATTCCCAGCTACCCTTCCAATCTTTAAATAACGAGGCTTATTGAGAGCGATTAGCTAACCGCTAATTCTTTTCTAACCTGATTCAATCCCTACTCTATTCAACAAAAGAGAGTTGAGCAGCTGAGAAACAAACAGTTCTCGTAAAAAATCAACGTTGTTTTGAGATGTTTCCATAAGAAGCCAAAATACTCAAATAACAATTTCGTCTCATAAAAAAAACTATAAATTGACTTCACTTCATGAATATAAATGCATAAAAATAATCATTATTATTTTTTATGTTTTTATTATTATGGATGTTTTGTTTGGCACTTGGCTCCTTAAGACACAACGAATATTTTGTGATATTTTTTCTGTATTAATTTTCACAATATTTTCGAAAAAAAACAATAGACATAAAACAATGGTTCAGAGCACAGCTTTTCCCCCTGAAGTTGACACTTCTTTTGAAAATAAACGCAATACATTTTGGGTTTTAAAAACTTCCAAAATATATATTTATTATTATTTTCCCCCTTGGCTATGGGAAAGACGTCTCGATTTGAACTTTGAAATAGGAATGGCAGTCGAGTTTCTCAAGCCCTCGAGGGTTTCGTGTGGCAGGACAAAAATAGATAATATAGATGTGTATTTCTACGAAAATTGCCTATAACTACAACTTACAAATAAATATCATGTAACCAGAGTTTTCCATTTGGGTTTATCCAAATCATAGATATTTCAATTTTGAATAACGGTGAATTCAATTTTTTAAGATTCTGAGACCCATGTATTTTATTTATCAAAACATTGTTAATAGTATGTAAAAAACATTTCTTTTATTGGAAAAATCTTTGTTATATTAGTTTTCAACTGTTTTAATTGATTCAAACATTCTTTGAAATACTTTTATATTAGCTTTCCAATGAACAAGGAAGGAAGTACTAAGACATCCAATTTAGGACCATGTTTTTGATCCTGAGATTTTTGTATTTACAATCTTTATGTCACGGAATTCCGGGTTGATTTTTTTTCATTTTTTTTTTAATATTCTTAATTTTAATAAAAAAAATATCCGGCAATACAGCCAAAGCGATGTTTTTTATTATTAAGCCACAGTAACCCGGGATCAATTCGAGTATAAGAGATATAACAAACACCCGTGTCCAAGATCCCAAATTAAAATCGAAAAAAAATTATCCCTCCCTAAAAAAGGAATGATCAATCATTTTTTTAACATTACATTTCTTTAACTGAAATTCGTATACAACTATGAAAAAAAAACATTTTGTTTCTGTGTACAACTGCTACAAAATATGAGTGGGAGTAAGACCTCTAGTCATTTATTTATTTATAAACAAATTGTAGATTACTTTTATTATAAATTATATATGGTAACAAATCAGGAAGAAATTAGATTTAATTGTAATAGTGAATCCCGAAACCCCAGAATTGGTATTAAGGCGATCCCGGAATTCCGGGATCCCGTCTTTATTTATTGCGGGATCCCGATTTTATCGTCTACATATTAATACAGTTTGTAAACACGACCCTTAGCATCATAAAAACGACTCTCTTCGGCTTACTTACGTATTTATTGTATTTTTTTGTATGTATGCGGAAGTGTGTGTATATGCATGGATGAAGTATATGGAAAAGTATATAAAATATAACTTTCAAATAGTGTCCACGTGAACTGGCTTCACTGTGGATTGCCCACCTCTGAAACGATTACACTATTCCATCAAAAACGATAGAAAATAAATGCAAACAACTAAAACATCAGCGATGAAAGGACTTAAAGAATTTTGACACCGAAGTGCCATAGAGCTTAAAGCTTCATTGAATTTGATATTAAAAAAAAACGCTTTTATGTCATTATTACGTATAAATCAAAAAAAAAACTATCACCAAGTCTAAAGGTTATCTATGGTTACATAAATAAAATTTAATACTGAATAAATTGAATATTAATGATGCCCAAACTAATAAAGGTTGGTAGACGATAAAATAATTCAATACTTTGTAGATCTTTGAAATTAAATGCGATTGTAAGAATCGATTTCCTCAACCTTTTTAAACTAAAAACGAAAATAGCATTTTTTAGGTTACTCTTAAACTAAGGGTGCGGTAATAAAAAAGTGATAGCGTCTACAAGGTTAAAAACAATGTTAAAACACACAGCCAGAATTTCCAATGAAGCAATCCTGATTACCTAGTTGGGGAGGCATACGTTTAATTACTCGTTTTGTCCCATTAATTCCTCTCAATTTCTTTAAATTTTATTATAATTTTCACTTTGTTCCACTGCAAGGGAAGTATGAATTTTATTCGGAAATGAAAAGTTCTTCGTAACACGTTATTTAACTACTACAAATCATCTGTGTTGCGTAAATCTGTATAAATAACAAAGAATACAACTTTCACTTAAGATTGGTTAAAATTTTTGTCAAAATTATGCTTCTAAGTTACAAATAACCAGTAATCAATCTATTAGGAGAGAAATAAATGAGACAAATAATTATATACAGTCGAACTTGGCTATTACGAGGAAGATAAGCCTGACTGAATTTTCTTGTTACAATCATTACTCGTTATATTAGAGAATAGATATTTTTAAATGCTTACAATCAGGGACGTTCCGTGGGCATAGGCGAGTAGGGAGTTGCCTAGGGGCGGCAATTCCATGAGAGCGGCAAATAATCACAAAAATGTCGAAAAATATCTTTTCAATGGTAATAATATTATGACCGATGGGTAAACAATGCTTATCTTTAACTCTCGCGGCTCGGAGACAAGAAAAATACTTCTCTGCCGATGGGGGTCGTTTAGTTTCCCAGTGGTTTCTTCATTATTGGCCTTATTCTTATGAATTTCAAAAAAAAAATAGTCTAAGGGCTCTAAAATATCATTCCTCATACATTTTTTTTATAAAAATCCGTGTTTTTTTAATAAATAATCATATTTTAAATTGCGCGTAAAAAAGACGTCATCCCAGCACAAATATGAATTTGCAACTGACGCGTTTAGCCCAGCTATCTTACGAACGATTGCTTATCGCGGGTGCTTATCTCGTTATCGCGTTATCGCGTATTTATATAAACTACAAAAGGTTCAAAAAACTATGATATAAGAATACCTTAATTATAAACATTGTATCACCCATATTAAAATAGATATTTAAAAAAAATGTGGGTATTTGGGTCGCATTTCTTGAGCTTCGAACCGGAAAAGTTAAAGCGGTAATCTTCTTTGATATGACTTTTACCGATGACAGTAGTAACGGCGCTATTTTAAACTATGCCTAGGGGTGACACATACATAGCTTAGGAACATCACTGCTTACAATACAAAAATACACAACCGTTAAACACATATTACATTTTTCTGGCAATCCCCTTTTCTTATAATATTTTAAATTGATGCTTGTTTCATTGTTTTCACTCGTATTTTTCTTAAGTTTCCCCTCAAAGCACTCAACCTACTTAAAGACTATTGGGTGGTCTCAGTGCTTTCTGCAAAAAATTGTCTAGCTCGTCTAATATATCATGAGCTCTGGAGATCGTCGTTGCTGGTTTGGATTTCTCAATTTGACATTCACTGGCCACATCATCATTGTCATCGTCATTTTTGACCACAGCTTCAACAATATCACTTTCTGTAAGAAGCTCACAAGTTAACAAGTCTTCGTTAACTAGACTGATTCCGGCGGTATCGGTCTAGTTAACTGCCCAGTCGGATTTTATTGGTTAGGGTCGAAATTTTAATAACTCATTGACAGTTTTAAGAAAAAAACTGACGATATTTTTGTATATTATGCCCGAGAAGTAACTTGTTATAAAAGTGAATAAATGTATGGAGAAAACCATAAACTAAAATTTCAACTAATGTTTCTTCATTACATCCAAGATCTCGCTATTTCCATGATCGTAATACCCGAGTTCGAATGTAATTAAATTAAATTATGCATATTTATTATTTTGGAATAATAACTTTTTTTTAAATAGTAGTAATTAACTGTACCTTTAAAGCTGTTAGAGGCTCATATTCCAGTATTCTTAAATCTTTAAAGATGAGATTAGCAATTGTTCCAAAACGTCATTCGACTACCACTAAACAAAATTTGTAGGAGAGCTTTTGTCATAGATCGGTTTTTCAAAGCACCATTAAAAAAAACGGTAAATTTCGTAAATATACATAAATATTGTCTCATTAAGGTCCGTTATTTTTGAAATTCGCCAAGCGAGCTAAAAACAGGTGCTTCACTTTATTTTATACATTATTTACAAATCTCTATATTTCTGACTTTTTTCCAGTGATCGATCCCCGATACCGAAAATCCACATCCCGAATTTATGTCGAATGATCAATCCCGGGATCCCGGGATGATTTGAAAAATTGCGAATCCCGAAAAAGGTCCGGAATTGGATGCCCTATTGGCAACCCTCAGCTAGTTTTATACAGTTTTTTTTATATCTTGTAAACTAGTAAAGAATGATTTTCAGATGTTTAATGAGATAATTATCTTAACACGAACATTAAAAAAGACTTCAATTATAATATTCCTAAAAACAATTTGTAGCTTATTTGAATAAAATTCCTTACGAGTGAATGGAAGGAATTTATTTGGAGCTGCGATGCCGACGTGAATCCAATTACGCATGATTTGTTTAAGATGTTTTTGTCACATTCTCCGAACACTGAGAAAAAAATTATGTTTTGCAAGCAACTGTGTAAATTTTCTTTTTTCACCTAAAAAAATAAATTTGTTTTTTCACTCAAGAATTTTGTATTGAAGTTCAAGGTTCTCTTTGAATGTATGTGTTAACTTCAATATATTATACTAATACAAATGTATTCTTACAATAATATAATAAGGCTTTCCACTCCCCTTTCGAGTAACAGTGTGATTATTAAATGCTTGGTATCCCTACGATCTTATATTATACAACAGCCATTAAAAATCAAAGAGAACAAAGTTGTAAAATGGTAAAATGTTTCTTTTGGACTTTTAATTACAATCACATCTTATTAGGTGTTTTGATGGATTGCATATTTATATTTTGGGAATATAGTACTATTGAAGTGTGTTTTTATCGAGCTCGCTTCACTTTAACAATACGTATCTTTAAGACATGTAGAATAATAAAATGCATCTAACTAATATTTTCCTAAAATACCACTTGGCTCAACTTTTACTAGGAACTCAAATCATAATACACTCTTTTGTACTAATTCCAAGTTATTTATCGAAGAAACACAGTGGTTTGCTCACACGTACATTACCAACTGGTTATCAGTATGTAGTTATTTATATTTAATACAAAAAAGATTAAATACACTTTTACAATACTTTAACATATTAATAACAGTATAAAGTATATAACTCATTTTTCTTTTCTCAAGTTTTCTAGAAAGACCTGCACTCTGAATTAATTATTAATGATTTGAGGAACTGCTTTTGTTTTCTTTGGAATAAAAAAACTTTGATGTTTAATTGAAACTCACTCGATTCAACTCAATTATTGCACTTTTCAATCTGATACAAAATCTAAATTACTTTTAAGGTGTTCACTATTAATCATTCGTGAAATTATTAAAAATACCATAAACATAGAATTATCATTTGACCGATAAATTCAATGAATTGATAAAATTAAATTTTATTTGACAGAATCCATCATAAAATAGCAATATCACAAGATTTATATGATTTTTTTTGTATTTAACATCCTTTTATCTTTGCCTTCTCCGATCAAAGTTATTAACTTATCCTGATATTAATTATAATAAGATTGTTTGTTGAAAATTTCTTTAATTATAGTTCTGACGAAAGTGTGGTGCCAGAATAGCTATCATATATATTGAATAACTTTTGAAGAACTAATCTCTTTATTATTTTTACTGTATCTTGTTTTTCTTACCGTTTAAGATAAACAGCAATCAATAAAATTTTAATTATAACTTATTATTTGACCTGTTTCGAAACTCTACATAGCCTTAACGTAAAACATAATTCGACCTAGGTTTCTAAGCGTCCTACAAAGCCTTCAGGCAAACTAACAAGCCATCAAGGATGTCAAAAGTTGTATAATATTGTGTAAATTTTCGAATCTGAGGAATGCGGCAGATGGTACAATCATTAATTAGTCGATCCTAGGAAAAGTTTATTTAGCTTTTAAGTAACCTTTATCTATTATTTTTTATTATTTTGAGGACATAGCTTCCAAAAGAGCATATCAGCTGAACTTATTGTCACGAGACATTAAGCTTATCTCAACAGAATTTCTTCAGCGAAAACTGCTTTTTGCTCGTGCTTTATTTTGGTATTATTAGTAATTTGTGGTTTCGCTTCGCTTTATTTTGAAAAGATCACCGACAACCATGCCTTTAAAAAAACCATAAATTATTTAAAAAATAACATAATAAACTTATAAGTCGTGAACACCGTGACAGTCTGCTGCATAGTTTCTTAACCTTTTTAGGTACGTGGCCCCTTTTAATTCTCATATTTTTCCGTGTCCCCCATACCTGTACATAAAAGTTTTTCGAGATTCGGGGATTAAAAATTTCCAAATTAATTTTTAATTCTTTGAAAATTTGACTAGTAGATTTAAAAATTTTACCCAGGAAATTACGAAATTCCCAAAATAAAAACAAGCGAGACGTTTTTTTTAGCTCTTTCCGGATTTACCTGTGGGCTGCCAAAACTGTTCTGTGGCGCCCCTAAAAGTTTTTTTTTTCTCTGTAGCACCTTTGTAACGTGCTGAGGCTTCCATTTGAGAAATCGTGGTCTACTACAGTGCTTGCCAGATTGGGGGCCGCCGCAGAACATGTTTTGTATTGAAGAGGGTCGCGGATTATTTTTTTCAGATTTAGGGAACCGTGGAATAAAAATGATTGGGAAGCACTGGTCTACTACATACCTTAATGTTATAACGATCGTGGTGATAATGCATGTATGTAGATACACGTTGCAACAGCTCTTGATAATAAATTCTTTAAAAATCCTTAGCTGAAAGACAAACATTTGTTTCAGAAAATATTACTTGCATTCATGTCCCTCCATAAATTATTGTATTTGATGACCCTAGTATTGTTATTTATTGATGAAATACTGCCTCCTTTATAAACGTTTACAGACAAACGAGGCTGGAGGCAATGACTGTAAGGCTTGTTAATTATCATTCCTGTAAACGTTTCATTCGAGACATGAAGGCGCAAATCTACAGGGATGAAATTAAAAATAGCTTTGATTACCCTTATCGAGATAATTATAATAAAATGAAAAGTTTTATCATGGGAATCTGCTCGAGGTACTCACTTTATTATGTGTTTGTATGATTTTCAGAGCGGTGATTTTACGGACTGCTTGATTAGGGCCTTCAATCCCGGCATCCCGTCGAATTTAATGATTCCAAAATCCCGGGATCATATAAGTACTAATTGAGAACAATTTTAAAAGTTGCGCGATCGCTAAGAATAGGTTCTAATTTTTTTCATTTTGGCAGTTTCGCTAATTCCTGGGTTTTTGAAATAGAAATAGAAATCTTGGAAGAGCTTTAAAAAAAAGTCTCGCGTCGTTTCATTTTGAGAATTCCGTAAATTTATGTAATTTTTTGGATTTGAAAATTCTGGAAAAAGCTAAAAAAAGAAAAGGACTGGTGTCGTTTCATTTTGGGAATCCGTAAAATCCAGGATTTAAAAATCAACGAGCAAAAATTTCTCAACCCCAAATTTACATATACACGGTTGTATGTTGAATGTTCAATTCCGAAAACCGAGGATCACAAAAAGGTTCCGGGATCGGATGCCCTAGTTTGTGTCACACATGGGCAACACGTCTGAAAAGGTTTTAAGTACCTATTATTTGCCGTGTGTGACAGCTAATTAGTGGTCGGTCTTTAAAGTTAAACTTGTTAACACATCAACAGGGTGATTGTAAAAAATAGCTCACAGACTGTACAACTACCAGTACTCGAAATACAGCATTTTTAAAGTCTTCTATTAGTATTCGATACGCTCCAGATTATTACAGACATGTTTTAACAGACTTCTAGTTTTTCAGGATTAAGTTATTAAAAAGACGGGTACAGAGTAATGTCTCATTTAGATAAAGCGAGTATGTGGCCGAGAAAGTAAGCTCAGTCGAATCCAAAACAATCTTGAAGATTTTGCTTAACGATCCGACGAGTGATTCGAGTGAGTGAGTGAATAGAAACCATTTCTTTTTCCTTAGCCAAGAGGATAGTCCTACTACTTATTAGCGTGCCTTTGCCCACATTTTTTGGAGAATCTGAACAGGACTTTGACGAGTGTTGTTGAACTTCATGAAACTCACGTAAAAATACACTAAAACACTAAAAAAACTTACATGCCTGTAAACGCTTACTTGATCTTAATGAGGCTTAATTCGTAGTTTATCTTTTTTTCATTCGAAGAAAGAGTAGATTTACACTTATAGTACCTCCATTTTTACTGAGAGTTTTTTTGCACACTAAACCGCAAACTGTCAAGTCTTAATTATTCTCGAGACAATCCTAGCACAAAACGGAACAACGCATGACGTTCGTTACGCCACGGTAAATGTCTGTTGGACACAAATTTATGGCCGTGGTGGGAAGTGGAGACAGTTGCATAGTCCTGTCTTTTCCATTTTCCTATTTCTTAGAAAAATATAGTGGTTGAGCAACTAAGTCAAAAGCAGTTTTCGTTGAAAAAACCTATGTTGAGATATTTTCATTAAACATCAATATAGACATTTGCAAACAATACATAAATATTTTACGAATGATACTATCATTTGTATAAACATTCACCGCCATTTTTCACGTTTTATTTTATTTTACTACTACCATTGTAAGTAAGCTTAGATTTTATGCAAAACAAAAACCAAACAAAGAAAGTCAATTATGGTTATTAAAGTTATCAAATTTTCAAAAGTTCAGCCTGTATAGCTTTCAAAGAGTCGATAAAATGGCGTGTAAAGGGCGCCTTTTAATCAATGATGTACAAATTAGTTTGTCGGATTTTGATATTAATCTAATTAGAACGCAATCTAGACGAAACAAGCAAAAAGTGAGATTAATTTAACAGTATACAACTTTTGAAGCCTTGATAAAATGGTATTTAAACATTGATGAAAAGATATTATTATGTTTCTTCCACGGATCAGTCTCTAGTCAAATGATTTTCATTCATAATCCACTTTAACAAAAGCGTCAATTTTGATGAGATATAGTAAATGTTTTTTCAATGCAAAGATTGTTTCTAATGAAAAATAGTCAACATAAGTTTGTGATACGTACTATATTATAATTAATTTAACATTATAAATAAAATTTAACGCTGATAATTCAACGTTGTGTTTTTCCTTACCACAGCTTCGGTGGGCTGACAAATTGGCACTTAAGTGCTCGAATAGTTGTTGAGTGTCCCACCACCAGCTCTTATATGCATGCAGCTGTTATTTCACGGCCGCCTTTTATTCAAAACAACAAACGAATTTATCCCTCAAATTCTTTATCCGATGCAAAGCTGCACATGACCAATGTTCCCTCTAATTTTCCGAAGGTTATGTGCGCAAAATATATTGGCTGTGCAGCTTTGAAAGGAAATTAAAAAAATTGTGGTCCGTATAACGGTATTTAGACCTACTTAACGAAATGGCTATTTTGTTTAGTGACAGAAATTAACAACACCATATAATGACAATTAATTTATTCTGGTGGTGGTATAGTTGGTGTAACTTTTGTGCGCTCTGTTCTAACACGCACACATCTTAGAGGGAACACTGCACATGACCTAACCATGTGTATCCGTATACTGAGAATCTACCGTGGCGGCTTAATGCACCCTGCGTTGAATCAAAAATTAATCAAGAATATAACGTTTCAAATTTATCGAATGCCTCAAAGTTGGTATTGATTCAGATCAGGTCAGCGTGGTCTTTTGGAACCGTATGAGGAAGGGCCGTAGCAAACAGTCCTGTTCGTCTCAAAGCAGTTTCACAGTACGCGATTAGTTTGTATGCTTAGTTTTGCCCGCAAGTGCAATCTGGCTTTTCAATCAACTTGCCCGGCCCAAATAATTTACCACTGAATTGCCATGATTGTGAATTGACAAGCCCAGTGTCCATGTGCAAATAAAATTGCCATAATTGTTGATGTTTTATTTAGAGATTAAAGATCAGCAGAGAACGTAATATTTATAATATTAGGTTATTGAACAACGCGACACATTTTTTCAGTTCAAAGTATAACTTGTATAAAATATCAACAACGTAAAAAGGTTTTCATTCAACAAATAACGATTAATGATGGAAGACTCTTTAACGAACGAAATTCTTGTACAAACCTTCCCCAGTTTTTTGCCGCAAAAATTTTTGAAAGGAATTTTCAATAAATGTTTCCGAAGACCAAAAAACAACAGTGAAAAAGTTGAACCGGAGAGTTGATAAGAAGCGAAAACAAAACGAAAGAAAATCTCAAAAAGTAACGATTCGGTAAAAATTTCCCCGTGATATCATCAAATTCGCGTTTTATTATTGGAAAAGTAATTGAAAAACCAAAGAGAAATTACATTAAAGGAAATCACATCTCGTTTGCAATATCCGAATGCCACTTTTAGTGAAGTATCTCCATTTTATTTTTTTCGGATTATAATATTGCAGCAATTTTTAATCAAAAATATTATTTTGTCACATATTCTTTTAAAACTTATAAGAAATATTTTATACTTACGAAGTAAAACACAAATTTGGCTTTTATTCTCAGATAGTGTTGCATTAAGCTTTTATAGTAATAACGTATTTAAATTACTTTATTTTAAAGCTTTACAGAGGTAAATATTAAAAAGATATATCTTCTAAGTTACCGCTAAGTCTATCAAAAATATTTAAAAATAAATTGTACATTTAGTCGAAAGATTAGAAAAATGTAACACACTTAAAATAATCAACACAAGGTAGAGATGTACTATTTTATCTTGACTGTGGCAGAACTCAAAACTAAAATTGTCGCCCTAGGACGTGTTGACTATGGCACTAATGATGCGATGGTGGCGCCCTCGCGGACAGTCAAGTTACGCTGGTACATCTATAACCGTCGAATATATCGGATATATTTACCATATTTATCAGTATTTTTCTTCTGTGCCTGTGGTTTAATAATTTACGTCAAAATAAAAAGAGACAGTGCTTTTCTATACCATGTAACGCAGTGGAACGGCGTTTCGGCACCTTGTGACAAAATAATATTTCTGGCAATTTTTAATGTTTCGAATCAATCATTTTTATTTTAGATAAATTCGGTGGTAACGTTGTGAAAGTTACCATAGTGGAAGTAAACTTCCTAAAAAGTGGAACAATTTGTATATTAGTTGTTATTCAGTAACTTAACCACTTTTTTAAAAGTTAAATATACAAAGATGGACATAATTAATGCCATAGGCTGCTCCATATTAAGAATCGGTTAAGAATCAGGTTAGTGTACAGAAATGTTATCCTACTGAACATCCACGTCTTAGGACACAAATTTATTCATCGATTATTTTTTAACATCTGTAACGTAATTTGAGCTTCTGCTACTGAATAGATAAAACCAATACAAAGTAAAGCTGGCATATCACAAAAGTGTACGATTAAAATATCAACCCCGGACAACGATTGTAAGTGATAATAATCTACCATTTGTTTTTATGTTTTATCTTTACTATGAAAAGATGCCACAAAATCAGTGATTTTATTCACAAACATTTCGGTCGTACAACAACCAATATGAAGTGGTATTTAAGTGAAAATATTTCAATATTTTGGTAAGCCTTAATGATGGGCAAAAGGGTGTCGCGCCTAACGTAGACTTATTCTATCTGCTTCTTTTCTACGTCAATTATCCTTATTAAGCAACCCTAAGGCAGGTCCAAATCGACGTACCCTCACGTAAGTAATTAAATATAACAAGTTGCAAATAGATTTTTTAACGGTTTACAGTAAATACTGGTGCTGTTCTATAATACTTGCGAGGCAAAAATACATAACATATTTTCTAATTATTGACTTTAATTACGCACAAAGCTATCTCAATTCACAATCCTTGATAATCATACTTACCATTTTTCATAACGCGTAGTTGTAACAACCAAGTAAAGAATGGCTGTTTTTTATGAACTATCAAGCACCCTCGTCCAGTTCTGGGTGTCTTTGGTGAGACGAATCGATATTTTCTTGAAGATTTGATGCAATGGCTTTTATTTTAGCCTTTTAGCTGCCGTAGATAATTAATAGTAATTACCTAGCACGCCAGCTATAATTTGCAACTATTAATTTAATTAGTTATTGACGAGATAACTCGTCAATAACTCGCGTCGCGTGTTTTGTCTCGTAATTACACGACAAAATTCGTAAGTGCAACCGCTGTCGAATTCATAATTACATGTTCATATTTTGATTTGCGACACTTTCAGCATTTAATGTAAAATAGCGTAATATCTGAAGTAATATTTTACTACATGGTTTCCCAACCTTTTTTGACTCGCGTACCACTTGGCAGTTACAGTACACTAAATTGTACTAACATATAAAAAAATATTGTATTTCGTGAAATTTGTTACTGCAAGTGTAATTATATAATATTTGCATTTGCAAGAAATTTTGTAGAAAAAAAAACATTTGCGGAATCACAACTATAATATGCTCAAAATTAAATAAATTTATCTAGTGTTTCGTTACACTTATATTAACGGTAAATTGATTTTAATAAAAACACTAAATTACAAAGTACATATAATATATCTACATTTCTTAATTAAGAAAAGAAATTTAATGAGATCCTTGTACTTGCTTCGAGGAACATTGATTTTTAAAATTCAATTCAATTGATGCGAAATATATGCCGGATTGATTACCGGATTTTCGATCATTGACAGTACATATTACGTTAACTATGATTAATTAATATAATGATTATTAACCGCTTCAGTACCGTAAGGCCACTGAAGACCACGAATGTAACTTGAAAATATTAAACTATATATATCATTTTATAAGTAAACTTTTAATATTCATAAATTCAGTCCTATTTTTTAAAACTATTCAAAAATTATTAAAAACATGCGGTAGGTATGTGAGTGAATGTTTTTTAGCTTAAAACATCACGGTACTGAAAAGGTTAATTAGGTAAGTATATGTTTGAAAATCATTCATTCCTGCATGTCCATCAACCGCGTACCACAGGTTGGGAAACCTCAAATATTATAATGTTATTTTTCAAATAATAATAAAAAAATATCATAACGGAATAATATTGCGTTCTGGTATTATTAATTGGCGGCAAAACAGTACAAGATGAAGGGAAAACAGTTTTGCTTTTACGGTTATCAAAAAATGAACACCCAAATAATCAATCTCCACAACCTTTCTCGACTCTCTCGACGTAATAATCGTTATGAAATGTTTTTACACGTTATCGCCCTGAGGCGGCTCTGGCTTTGTCTACCTTTTGTCTACGGCACCCTCCTTTGTTTTGTCAGGTGGATGATCGAACCTTAATTACAGGTGTCAAACGTACCACATATAATTGAATTTGTTACCCTGCAAATATACACTTACGCAATTATTGGAAATCAGCTTCGATTATCAATTAATATTCATTAGGTTTTGTTTATAATAATATTATATAAGATGGGATACCAAGATAGCTTATACTTACGTCATATCTAGAGACAACTTTTTGGAAATTCATTTTCGTCGTAAACATAAATGCTACATTGTGTTATCTCACTCATTGTGTCACGTGTTTTGCCTCTTGATAGGCATCTTCAGACTATCCATATCAGATGTTTAGTAAAATAATAACCTAGTCATACTCTCTTAATTAATGATTAAAAAATAACAGCATACAGTAATTTTAAATTAGTAAATACCTAAATAGTAACCAATTACAAGTAAATAGCGTTTGAAAAAGAATGGATAGATTTACTAGATTCACACTATTTTATCTACTAACCGTAAGATGTCTTCCTCCTACAATGAAAAAATTCCACGTTTCATATTTGTAATTTAAATTCTAAAAATAATAAACACTAAATATAGAAGGCTATATATTTAAATCACCCAATCTTAAAAATTGGGAGTAAGAAGAGCGGTTTACTAATTACAAGTTCTTTCTTAGCTCCATCCAACTATTCATATGCTCTCCTAAATGGAGGATCTGAAATAACATGTTGTTCTAGAGACACTCAATTAAGGGTATATTTTATGTTTATTGGTAAAAGATACGAAGTTTTTTATCCTTGGATGAAAACATTCAAAAAGGTTCCAATTAGGCCATCCAATCCCGAAACTCTTTTTGTGATTCCCGGATTTTGGGATTCACAAATTTTCGATCCCGGAATCCCGTGATCGATCATTCACCATAAAATCGTTCCACAATTGTTTGAGATTCTTGGAGAATTTTGGGATTCACAATCATTTAAAGATTTCAGAATAAGACCCTAGTTACAGTGTCGATTCGTCATAAATGTTTGTAATCCTCAAGAATCAATCAACGGATTAACGAATTTCGAGCGATTGTTCTTAGAAACGTTTTTTTGCGTACATTCAAGGCCTATTTTATATATACACTGACATCACACAATTTGAATTTTGTTATATTCCATAAGTATACAAAATTAAATTGCTATGATTAAATATTTTCAATTTACGCCATCTAGAAAAATCATAGTACCAATAGAACTCATTTATTGTTATATTTTCTTTGCTAGGTGGAGGACGCTGACAGACGCGTTGGTGATGGCGGAGACGGTGGTGCCGAGCTGGGTAGCTCCGAGGATCCAGGGACTGGATCCTTGGGTCAATCACTGGCCACCTCCAGAGATGAAGATGACGACTCCAGCAATAACGCAAGCTCAGAAGGAAAGAGTCCTGGACAAAGGTGAGATTATTAAATACATTGTTTGTTTTATATTTTTTACATCCAATGTTTGTTCTTAAAATGTACAATTTAGTAATCACATTCGTATTGAAATTTTGAAAGATTTTATTTAGTTCTACAAGAATTTTTCCATTTTTTTTGATAGCTAGAAATATCACCGCCGTTTAATTGTTATCACATATGCAATAGTTATTGACAGTATAAGGTAATTTTTATGTAATCTAGCTCTTAAGGCAGTATTGGTGTTTTGTTTTTGACCGTTTTTCGGGAATAGTGTTAGCGGAGTTATTAGTGGGATTCGTAAAAGAATTATCCCATCGTTTTAATGAGTTTACTATGATACATTAATAAGCATCATTTACGAATTATAATTGGTTAAGTCAACGTTGATAAGGTGCTATGTTGATAAAATTAGGATTTTTTAAAATACATTTGTCGCCTGCTGTGGCTCAGTTGGTAAGAGCTTGCTCTACCGATCACGCAGGTCTGGGTTCGATTCCCGGTCAGATCACAGTGAATTTGAGAATTATTCAATTCAAAGTTGTGATTGAAGACTGGGTGTTAGTGATGTCAATTCACATCATTTCCTCTCCTCCAATCCTTCTGATCCATTAATAACTGAGCGTAGAATAACGATTAGCCAACCACTAGTCCTGTTCTAGCCTTATCCTTCTTTCCCTACTCACTTTGAAAAAAGTGAGGTTGAGCGACTGAGTAATAAACAGTTCTCGTAGAAAAAAACTTCTGTTAAGACACCTCCATTAGAAGGCCATATGCTCCACATTGGGAGCGGACATGGATTAAAAAAAAAAAAAAAAAAATACGTTTACATAATATACGCACACTCTTACGTCACGCATCACGTCTGATAAAATTCGAAGATAGACGTCACACAAATACACACAAAACAACTTAACATTGTTTTGATCGAATCAGCGATAACTCTGTAGAGAGTCATTTTTAATATTAAATTAAATTTGATAAATTTCTTACTCCACTTGTTTGTATTTTACGTCCAGTAGAAAAACGAAAATTTCCGACATTTTAAAATTTATGACTTAAGAGTTAAAACGATTCTCAGTTTACTCGTAAACCTTGGAATATTCTGTCTGATGACGCTTCTAAAAAATACGAAAAAAGTGTCGCAATTCGTAATACAAGAAGTGGAGTGGGGTAACAAGTTCATAAATTTAATTTTACGTCACACACTTTTAGAGCGGTTCATTGCCAACTCTAAGAGAAAAAGCATTATATTATATTTAAAAAATATTACACATTTAAAAGTTATTTCACATTATGTATTATAGATCAGATCCGGTTTTTCTCATCGCGAGTTTAATTAACTGGATCCGTTGTAAAATAGTGTAACCTTTTTTAATGTAATAAATCAAAAATTAGCCCTCCAAGGACGAGCGTGACCATATGGTCACAGTAAACATCGTTGTCTATCGATCCCACTATTCATCCTTTTTCTATCTGAATATCGTTACTTTCACTCATATTTAGTTAAGAAGGGTGCAGACTTCAGTTAGTCATCAGCAGCGGGGACAGAAGTTTATTTGAATTTCCGTTTTTTTTAATGGACTTTTTGAAACTGTTAGTTATTATTTTATCAAAACATCAAATTATTTACAGTTCTTTTGCTAATATATTTCTATTGAAATTATGATGATCTAAAGAGGACGAATTGTAAATATTTTTAAAAATTTCACGTTTAGCTATATTTCAACCCCGAAAGTTTGCTTGCCCATACGGTCACGCTCGTCCTTACTACTGTCCGTACACAATATTACACGGTAATAAAAAGATGAACATGACCATATAGTCATGCGGGGTTCCAACACAGCGATTTTGTGTTTTTTTTTTTTTTTTTTTTTTTCTGTTAGGAATAAAAGTTGTTCGTGATTTTATTATGGTTTAAAAAATATTGTTTTTTTATCGAAAAAAAACTCTCGTCTCTGGAGGGTTAATGTATCAATATCATATTTAATGTAAATTACAATGAATTATTTTCATAATGTACGTTTCCAGTCAGTTCAGTGCATTCGCACACTGAATAGCACCGGAAGATGCCGAGAGGCGAAACCCGGCTCGTGTTCGGCCAAGATTATTATGTAAACGTGCATTATGAAAATAATTCTAATTTAAAGTTAAATTTCCATCAAGCACCTTCAGTCGAAATTCTAAATTAAATTACAATGAAACTGCATTTCATGCTTTAAAAAATCTACGCAATTTTCGGTAAAACTAAAATATTTCCGACCTTCAACAAGGATAAAAAAAGTTTCAAAACAAAAAATACAAGTCCAAGAACAGTGATGAAAAATAAATTCTGAACATTTATAATGTACGGTTTTTTTTCTTTAAAATGTATGAAAAGTTATCATTTATAAAATAATATTTCTAAAAAAAGTCTTTATTCACTTTCCTCTTTTCTGCGAAATTAATATGAAAATTATTCATCCCTTTGCTAAAAAAAACGGTACATATAAAAATAATGTTTTTTCTCTGTATTACTAACAAAACAACTTAAAAATATGTGACAGTGTTCTTTTACAACCATTGTAAGACCAGATTTTACGCATTTGTGTTGTAATCCTTTTGCACGCGTCATTAAAAATATTCTATCGCAAGCTGCTTCAACAAAGCAAAGTTTTTATAATACACACACTCCATTGTTTCCCGACTATTATTATTAGGGATGTAAAAAGCATTTTTATTAGGGTGTCCCTGCCATATTTTCGTTTGAATACATTAACATGCTTTGTTATATTTGGCTTAATTTTATATTTATTATAGACGTATTAAAAAATTGCAGTTCCGTAAAACCCGGCCAAATGTTTATGACAATTGATGCAAAACATTTTAAAACTTCAAACAAAACAATCCACATAAATAACTATTTATTAGTATTGCACTGTAATTCCAGAGTGACCCAATTTTTGTATACTAAGCACAGCTATTATTTCCGCTCTATGTCGTTGCAGTTCATCGTAGTTGGGGCATCTAATCCCGGACCCTTTTTGTAATTTCAGGATTTTGAGATTCATATATTTTCAATCCCGTGATCTCGGGATTGAACATTCGCCATTGAATCGTAAACGAATTCGGAATTTCAACAAATTTGGGCCGTCGATTCTGAAATCTTTTTAATTTACGGATTTCCTGAAAAGAAAACAATGCGGACGTTTTTCAGGTATTTCACAGATTAAAAAAAAATTCTCTGCATGCCGATTTCAAAAAGCTTTTAAGAACATTGAATGTTCGGCTACGGATATAATACAAATTATTTACATCAACAAGTCTATTCAATTGAAGACTCGCTGCTTCAAAATATATGACGTCAAATGTTACTGCTATTTATTATAGATAATAACATCGTGACCATTTTTTCAAAGAGAGTAGTAGGGGTAGTATGATAAAACTAGGACAGGACTAGTGGTTAGCTAATCGCTCTCGCTACGCCTAGTTATTAAGAATAAGGAAAGAATGGGACGGATTTTTTAGACATCACTAACAGCCATGCCTTCGAACAGAAATCGATAAATCGATAGGAAAAATGAGATCCGGCACGGAAGCCTACAACGCTTATCGCTGCGCCATAGAACCCGATAATTTTTAGATTATAAAAATTAATTTTGTTCACAAAGTTTCCGTCAATTTTTTCGAAAAAATGTATTAATTTATTTTGAAAAGTTCGTTTGTTATATTGGAATTTTTCACCGATACTCAATGAAGGTTTTGTGAAATCTTGCGTTAAAGAGACGATCCTTTTTTTCCTGGAAATATTTCAAACAAATTCAGAAGATATTTAATTTTATAGATATCAATGATATAATATCAATCAGAAAGCATCTGGACCAAATCTATAGGCAGTGAATGAATAAGATTTTTACAGTGATGATGAATTTAGGGTGCGTCTTATAATCGATTGCGTCTCACAATTGCTCTACACTATAAGTATGTCAAATAAAGACTGTTGCTTTTGGGATGAACATTATTTTTGAAATATGCAGTATAACTTATGTATGTCCTTGATGACGTAGAAAACGATTTTTTTGTATGTAAAATTATTGTAGTTTTAACCCATAAGACACGTCAGTGGGAAAGTATTTCGAATTTCCTCAATCGCTGATATTATTGGTTGTCTGTATCTCTTTTTCTTCATTACTGACAGAAAGGCGCGATCGCTTCAGAGGTGAACAATTCACTGTTAAGCCAGTGCACGTAGACATCATTCAACACCTAAAAATAAAATAATCACTTTTACGTGTTCACTATCAATACTTGGAAATGAGTAAAACCTGTCATGATCATATAAAATAAAAGTGGAATTAGTACAAAAGAATATTTTATTTTTTATCTTAAAAATTGAAAGAAGTTTCAATGGTATTTTATATGGATGTGGAGTCGTTAATAAATAAGACGACTCTTACTCCGACTCCGACCATAGCTTCTTAGGCTAAGTCGCACATTTTTTTGTATATTCAAATTCCGCTGCAGTTAAAACAGTCCTCAATAGCCTTGGTATGTTACAGTATTGAAATAGTGTAATATGTTTTTGTGGGATAAAAAGAAAACAAATATAAACATGTATTTTATTACAAGCAACTTTTAATCTTTAACAATGATAGTACACTACCAGAGAAGAACCACTCAGTAAAGACTAATCCCAATAGCTGGTGTTCTGTGATACTCAGACAAACAGTAAGCACGGTTTAAGTTAACGAATACTCTTTTTTGCGTATCTACGTGACAATATATGAAGCAAGAGTTTGCTCTTGAGTACCATTCCACGAAATAAAATTCCTTCAGGGATTTTTTTTAGGAAACAGTAAATTAGATTTACTTAAAGATAGTTTTAATAAAACCCTAAGTGACCCAATCTCAAATCGAATGTTGAAACAAGCAAATAATTGTGATGTTTGGATGCTATTTATCTTTTGTCAAGTTTATATTCAGACAGCTTGTAACGGTATGGACCTAATACAATGGGGAATCAACTGTTAAAGTTTATATAAGACCATCTTAAACCCATTTTTTTATTTCTCGTGTGAGACTGTACAAATTTCGAAAAAAAACAATTATTTTAATTTATTGTAACTATGTTTATTGTGTTGAGACAGCCATTGATTTCAATGAAAAACAACATCGTTTCCTTCCTAGATTATTTTTTATGGTTATATTAATTTATGTGTGTATATCGTTTTGAAATTTTCTTTCAGTGACCTAAAACTTTTTCTTCAGGTAATGAGGTATTATGCTTGACTTTTTGTAGTTGGAAATTTCTCCATAAATATTCCAACGTTCTAGGGATCTTGGAACCCAGTCCAGAAGACGTTCATTACGAACGTTAAAAACACCCAGAAATTCTCATGATTCTCCGTCAAACAAGCTTATACCAGCTAACTCCGCCGAAGATGTCAGTGATAGGAGGTGCTACGGAACGGGGGGTGATGCAGCCGGACGAGAAACTGGTGCTGGGGCTGGTAGGCGCATGTCGGGGAGTCAGAACTGGAGTAATGTCAGAGCTGTCATGGCTTACTATTGCTCCTTGAGGAAGATAAAAAGGTTCGGCGTTGGTTGTGAAGGGTCGTTCTTTGGGGGATGTGTTCGTTTTTCTATGTCACGCCGTCTTGTATTTCAATTGAATATCAATCGCTAATGACTTAATTTAATGTGTGTTACGTGTTATGTATGTTGTCAAAACTGATCCACAATTGCACAAAAGACAGTCGCTTACAGCATGCACACAATCATAACTGTACAAATACGCACATACGAATGTCGACCGCTTTAAATGTAAATTAAATAAATATAAATATATTATATTTAAAATGAGTTGAGGGAAATATATGATGAAAAACCGAGTCATTAAAATTATTATTTTACTTCATTAAAAAATATTTATACATTGAATATACGCATATGGACTGTGTAATTGCATAAAATACATTATCACCGGTGGAACAAAACAACGTGTTTTGAAGATTTTGGGACAAAGTCAAAATAAGAAATAATTATACTGGTTAACTCAATCTAATATTTATTCAATAAATCGTTTAAGAAAAAAAGTCTTTTTTCCCGATCGCAATACTTCACATACTCTTGTTTTTTTCAAAATTAAAAGCTTAAATAAGATACTAATTTGGCATTTGCAGCTTACGTCCTTTTGAAAAAACGTGTATTAAGTAATTAATATACATTGTGATTACCAAAAAAAAAAACTGTTTTGAAAATACTGTTGGCTTCATCCTTATGCCTTTCTACAATCGAATTATATATACATATAATTTTGTAATCAATTATTTGTTTTGTTACAATCATTTTTTTATTCGGTGCCCAATTATATTGTCACTGTATGCGTTTGTTGCTGTGTGCAACATTAATACACATGCTTGCATATAGAAATTCAACATGACATGTGTATGAATATTGTTTCTCTGAAAGTTAAGAAAGCGTTTCTCAGAGGAAAGATCGAATAATATGTTTATCTTAATATTATTAATTATGATACAAATCAGATATTCAGCTACAAATAATTATTATCAGTTACAAATCATCATCAAGTGTGCAGTGTATTGAGAGAAAAATATTCAGAGTTAAAGCAAAAAAGTTTTTGTGGCAATGACATTTATAGCAATTTTGAGTACGTTTCGTTCGATGAAGGTAGTCTTTATAATAGCGAATCTACTTTCTGTCATTTTCTCCCATAATAACTCCGATAGTATCTTTAAACAGTACAGACTTTTATTTGATTATTGAAAATATTATATCATCTAGAATAAAATTATAAAAAGGCCGTGAAAAACGAATACATCATATTTCAAAGACGCTCGCCTGTCATTTCTCTACATTGGATATGTTTGGTGTTTGATGATTAAGGTTGGACGTTTGCGCAACGGAGTGTTTTTCGATTGATTGATTGATATGATTTTTCTTCCTTTTTTTTATAGCTAGTGACTTTGACAGTTTATTGCAGTTTGGTGTTGCAACAGCCATGAAAACTCTCTTATGAGACTGGAACGTTTTTTTATTTAAAAAAGTATTCTCAACAGTTAACACTGGATAAATTATTCAAAAGTCTTCTTTTTAACGATAAACTTTGACTTAAATTTTAAAGCCGTTCACAGCAGAAAATGTGATTTAAACGATGAATAAATTTCGATCACTTACATTGGTACATAATAGTATATTTATATAAATACAAAAATAATCTTGTCTTAGAGTATGTCATCGTTTTGGGTAAACATAGTTCAATCTGCATTTTTTTCACAAAATGACTTTTTAATACAGTTCTGTTCGCATTAAAAAAAAGGGTTTTATCTTCAATTTAAAAATCTTCAAATTCTCATTAAATATATCAATATTCAAAAATCTGAAAAACCTAAGAATTTTATAGAGCACCAAAGTTCCATCTGAATGCATAACTAAAAAATCAGCGTATAAAAAATCACAGTCTTAGAATTGGTTTACTCTTTTATTTGCTTACCCAGATTCATAAATGTATCCCAGGTTCATAAAACAAATATCATAACTTGCATAAGGGAGAAGGAGACACAATATTGTTGAGTGTTGAGTTAGTTATATTCTCATACAGGTTGTTTATAAAATTTAAAAAATGGCCGACGCCAACACGAATTGTTGCACCAAAGATCTATCTGCAGATTTCTATCAGCCATTGAAGAGCATTTGAGAGTTTCGTATATTCTAAATATGCTAATATAATAACGACATTAAAATAAAATTAACATGTAAGGTATACATGTAATTCTGATTATATGTATACATACTTATAAATAATTTACTTTTAATCTAAAATATCGTTTCAACAAAAAGTTACATCTTCTGAAATATTAAATTGGTTCTCCTGCACAGTTTTAGTTTTTTTCAGATGGAACCTTGTTTACCCAAGGCGACGATATGTCTATAAACTATTTATATTCTTTACATTGACTGATTTAATGTAGAACAATTTAAATCTAAAATCAAACGTCAAAAATCAAAAAAGTTACACGAATATAAAAAACAATCTATCATAAGTAAAGTGTTTTTTTTTTGGGGTATCCAATCAGTTGTGGTTAGTAATTGCAATACCGTTATTGGTGAAACCACAATTTTTGTAACCATAGTGTTTTTTCAATACCGAAATACCGGAGTTTTTTTTTGTAATACCGGTAATATAAAATTACGATTTACCGCTATTGATTCGTCCGGTATTGCAAATCGTAGTTGTGATGGATTTCAATTTGTTAATTACTCTTCAGCATATTATTGATAGACTAAGCTTTCGTTAGATTACATTGTTATGAAAGCTTGTCAGTACAAATTCTAATGTAATTAGTTTCAATTAATTCATAAATTACTTAATTGTCAATTACCGATTAACTGACTGTCAATACATGTATAGTTTGCTATCGCGTTTTCGTCAATTGAAAAAATATATTATACGGTTCCTCGAGACGTAAGCCAACCAGTAAAATGGTAAAACTTTTTTCTTGGACTTTTAATTTTAAGTACAATCAAGTCTTTATTTGGTGTTTTGGTGGATTGCATATATTTATTTTACTAAGATAATTCTATTACAATGTGTATTAATTGAGGTTACTTCAATTTTACTATACTTTAAAATGTGTAGAATAATTCTTTTTTTCTAAAATTTTTTTTTTTCACTTCACCTCTGATAGGCTCATATACTTTACTCATATCATTTTTATCGTTGTAAATGGTTTATATGAACTGTATATTTTTTTCAACACTACGTTTAATTTCTATACAATCCAAGAAATTCTACAAAACATCAGGCGATTACCAAAAATCACAATATGATGTCATTTCAAAATATCTTTTTTTGTATTTAAAAATACATTTCGTGACAAAACTGTTGAGAATATTTTTTAACTAGATTTTTTTCGACTCTTATAATTAATTACATATTCTGACTAAGATTGGTTTCTTTTATTTTCAGATTTTTCGTGAATGTTAAATATTTTTATTGTTTGTGCCTTTTCGATGTGTGTCTTACTATATATACATAGAGTTGGTTTGTTATTCTAATAGATTCTAAGTCTTGAAAAACATATAGAACTATATTTCTTGACAATTTTTAACGAAACATTATTTTCTGTTCTTCGATTCTTTTTAGCAACTGTGTGTCGTAATTAAACGATTATGTGTGTACTTAGATGTTTTTCTTTACAGATTTTTCTATAATGTTAGAGTAAGTTGTATAATTTTGGTAAAATATATTATGGAGTTCGTTTGTACTTGATTATTTATATTTCTTACAATTGGACATCTTCAAACAAAATTTATTATGAATATTATGATATATCTGATTGGTTAAAATAAGCGCTGTTGAAATACACTTTTTTTTTGCATAGATTACACGGTTTTGAAATAACAAGCGTAAAAAAATAATGAAAAATAATATTAACAAAATCTTGCCTTTATTGTCAAAAAACTAAAAACTTTTGATGTGGAAGAGAAATATTTTTATTCTGAGAAATTTTAATCGAACTAACTTTTTATTTTTCTTTGGTCATTTTATATTTGTTATACTTTTCTTTTACAAATAGAGAATGAGTTGTATATCGATAAAAATTATAAGAAAGTCACTTTTTTTTAAATAGACATTTCAATTTTCCTTTAACAGTCTGAAACGAGATTTAGATATATTTTGAAATATATTTTCGTGAAATTGAAACATAACAAAAGCACTATCTGATGTTTTTTTTTATGAAGTAAATACGAATTTATATTTTGTTTTAAAAAAAACAGTTTTTTGATACAGCATTTCCCAATTATATTTCTTTGTGAAACTTAAACAACAAGATAGGATGTGTGATTTTTTTACTGCAAATAAATAAGTAAAGACGCATTTATGTTGAAAATTTTTTCATCGGAGGTAAAAAAACCATTGAATTCAATATTATTTTTTTAAATAAAAGTATCTTTAGTTTTACTCTTCTATATTTATTGTAACAACATATTTTTTTACTCCGAAAAATCTTTTTGGGAAACATTGCTTAACAAAAACATTCTTGTTAAAATTAATGACTCAAATTTTCCAACATAAATAACTTTCAAATTTTCAATTTTAATAGGTTGAATAAATCTATTTCATATGCTGTCATTTTTTTTTTTTTTTTAAATAATCAATTTACCAATCTGAGGTTTCAAAATTTAATTAAATAATAGGGACAAAATTTAAGTAAAAAATAAATTTAAGCATATTTTAAAAATGTATTATTTTGTATTACTCAAAGGAAACAGAATCCACTTTATATACACTTAATTTCAGTTTTTTTTTATGCATTGATATTTATTAAAATTCCGTTATTTTGTGAACATTTATTATAAATATTTGTTATAACATGGTATGGACTTTCTGTGACATAAACTAATTCTGTAGATATTCTTTTTAGTGTTTTCGATTGTTAAAACGGCATGAAAATGTTTAATTCAAATAATAGAGACATTGAAGAAATCTTATGCTACCAACGTCAAGAGAATAAATGTTAGATTTTTGTTAGAAGATTTGTTATTTCATATTTTTTTTCTCTTAGACTCAATAGTGTCTTTTTAAAGTTAGGTGATTATGTATGTGTGTGTTAGAGAATTTTATATGGTGTATAGAAGATCTTAGAAGATACTTTTCTTATTCTTCTCTCTTCTTACTCAAATTCACATTATTTATTTCATATTTTGCTCCTTTTAGTATTTGACAAATTGACACTCAAATACCATTCAATATGTCCGAAACAAATACGGTGGTCTTCACCAACTTCGATAATTAGCAATCATAAAACACGAAGATAGCATTGTATGAAATAACAAATGACGGTGCATCATTTAATAGTGGACACTGCCGTTTTTGTTCCACACATTTGTAGTACATATTTCAATTTAGTTGATGATCGCCATTTCTTCACTCTTAATTCAAAACAGAACATAATATCACATCAAATATTCACTTGTGGTTCATGTATGTATATCTGATGAGCAATAATAAAAAATATTTGAATAGCTAGCAGTTAATATTATAGTGATAATATGTTTACAACGAATATAATGATGAGCAGCAGTTAAAGAAATCCTTTCTTCAAAAAAAGTCGCAAAAATTACGAATTGGTAGAAATTTTCCGGAGACTAGATCTAGACGTCTGACAGGACAGAACTTCGCGGTTATTTATATAGGACAAAAACAATATATGTTTTAACTGAAATAATCGGACAGTCTTAAAGAATATTCTCTGAATCTTGAGTACTACCAACACACAAACAGTTTGGATATGGTTAAATTTTAAATTCACGCAACTTGACATTAAACGCGCCGGCGATAAATTGGTAAAAATCTACTGATTTTGAGAGAATCAATAATATTAGGGAAAAATAGATAGGTTTAGATAGGATAGCACTGTATATTGCAGCTTTATCACCCCGCTTTTAAACTTGGACTCGTGTTGAATATCACTGATTTAATCTTCACAATGGCACCCCCTTAGCTATAGTATCCAAAACGGATCATATACTTAGTCCGTTAGTGTGTACGTCGGACATGAAAGTATACAGAGAAACAACACTGCTCTAAAATTGTATGTGTTTTTTTAATATTACAGTCTTGAAGTATTTTAATTTACACATTTACTAACATAATTCACTTATTCATTTTCGTGTCAATGAATCTCTCATTTATCTTTTGTTTCAGTCTTTTTCGATTAACATATTTGATATAGTTTTTATTGTAAACTAAATCTCTTTGAATGTTGTTTATTAATGATATATGACTTATAATAATGGTTTCAATGCAGGACCAAGTCAAACCAGCGATGGATGAAGCTTCGAACGACAGTCCAGCTGAGTTCAGCCATATCCACGATACAGAAGAAGCCTCCGCTGAAAAGAGAGGATTCCTTCCTGAAACGGTTCTCCACACGACAGATACCGGAAACTCAAGAAACGGTGAGAGCTTTTCCCATTTATTTCACTATTGTATATTATACGATTTCCGCTTATTTTGTATCAGGAATATTGGAATATTTATATAGGTCACGACAAGACCTATATCACAATATTTATTAAACTTTCAAAGCACATTGAAGTTATGTATGATCTAAATTAGTGTCTGACAACCGGCGACCACCTATACATATTGAAAGACTTGCATGTGGTCCGTATTTTTATCATTTTGTGAATTTTCATTGATGAACATAATAAATATAACGATAACTGTTTATAATCAAAAATGTTATCGCCTATCGGTCTATTTCCCTAAATAGATAATTGTTAGTTCTTGTAGTTTCTTTTTATATTTGATTTGTTCATCATAATATTTATATTATTTATAACGACATTATAATTGATACCACTTATTATAAATTGTTCTTCGATCATTTTTTAAATAAAAAAGCAACTCAAAATACCCGTGCTCTTATATTTAAAAAAAAAATATGTTGATCTACGCTGTTATCGTGTTGTTATTTCTAAGATTTTTTTTTAGTTTTCATTTTCAGGCTATTATTTTTCTTATATATAGATCCTAACCATTTAACTATATTCAATACAATTTGTTCTATAATACTTATTAACCGGATTTGTATGAGATAGATGATATCAAATTTTTAAAGTTGATAGTTGAAAGTTGAAAAAACCACAGTTGATCTAGAAATAGCAGCCAGAATGACGTGACAAATTTTAAATGTTTTTGACGTGTTTACCGTTTGAGAATAGTTTTTGTGACGGACAGACAAACACATGTGTCTTATGTTTTATATTATACAATATACAAAAATAAAAATATGCAACGTGTCTCGCAAGTGTTTATAAAAACAAACTTAAATAAGAGTCATTATTTATTATGTTTTCCAAAGAGCACGAAATAGGAGCAATGTCCCACTTTTACCTAATGATCTCGTTTCGTTTGCACAGAGTAAAGGTACTTATTTAACTACACGTATAAGGTCGTATTCGTCTGGTGTTAATAACATCCGATTAAAATTAACTCTTCCCATTATGCTGAGATCCTTATTTGCCTAATGCTTACTGTCGCTAAATGCCATATTTTTAACACGTCAAGTGCGTAGTTTCGCTTAAAAGCAATAAGAGTCTTAAAATTAGTGAAAACTTTTACAAAATCTATAACTTAAACTCTTTTACAAATAGTTATTGTTTAAATATGGAGGTGTAGGAAAAATGTATTTCATATATCAAATAAACGACTAGACCTACTTATATATTAGATTTGTACAGTTTCGGTGGGTGTATTTTATCGGATCTGTGGGGCAACGGTAACGTTGTAGGCTTCCTCTGCGGATTTTACGGGTTCTACTCCCAGAAAAATCAGCAATTTTTCGATCGATTTCTGTTAGAATACATGGGTGTTTCTGATGTCAAACTAATGCAATTAGTGATCACTTATTGGCAAGTACTGTTATAATATCTCTTGAATTTTAAATGGACAGAAGATTTATAACACTTTTCGGGATTTTATCTCATTCGAAAGTCGTTTTAATGTATATTATATTTTGTATCTATGTCTGCTCCTAATTCGGAGCAAATGACTTCCTAATGAAGGTATCTCAACAGAATTTTTTATACAAGAACTTTTTGTAGCTCGGTCGCTCAACCTCTATTTTCCAAAAAGCGCAGTAGGGATAGAAGGTTAAACTAATCGCTCTTGTTACTCCCATGTTATTGAAGGTTCGGAAGAGAAGGGGAGGTTAATTTCTAAACACCACAAACACCCATGCCTTGGAACGGAAAAAATGCTCCTCGCACTGGGACTCGAACTCGTGAGATCTGGCAAGGAAGCCAATAATGCTAACCGCAGCTCCATAGGACCTGACTAAAATAATTTATATTTTGTTAATTATTAAGATAAGTTTTGATAATTAAGTTCACCCGTGTTTTAAAAAAGTAGAGACGTCTATTGTAGGCATATTTTAAATTAAACCATTTAATCAAAAACCTAGTTGGAGAGTGTAAAAACAAAATTTCTTAAAGACAGTTACGTCATTTTAACATTCAAAAGTTTAAAAAAATATTCCTTAGTAATAGTACTAATTTTCTCGTTTCAAACAGATGTATAATAAATGAAACAAACATTGCTATATAGATCTTACATTTTTAATTTGACAGGTGGAAGATACTGGATCGGAAGGCGGGGGTGGTGGCGGAGGAATCAACGGAGCCCCATCATCAGGAAGAAGACGACGGCGAACTCCACGACCACCAAGAACCGTAGTCAATCCTGATGAAAACTTCTTTTTCTATTGGTTATGGCTTCTGACCGGCTGTGTGCTATATAATCTATGGACGTTGATTGTCAGACAAAGCTTTCCTGAGCTGCAGGTAAGAATATTTTAGACGTTTTTCATTGTTAATAAATATTACAATTAAATGACAAAAAAATTCTTAAATATGTGATGCATAATTCGTGGCCCTTTTGGCATTTTTTGCACCCCTTAAAATTAAGATATGAGTGGCTATTAGTATTATAATTTAAAATTTTGCAAATATCCACGTTTTCAATCAAAAATTCATAAATCAATTTATGAACCTAACAACCCTTGGATTGTATCCCACGTACACTGTCACTGAAAAAAATAACAAAGGCCATTCGACTACATGCCAGTCAATTTGAAAATGGCAACACATGCAACTGTTTTCTATTTGTTAAAAATTCAACATATTTAATGCTATATAAGTTACAATGTTACAATATATAGTATAGAACGGCAATATTGCGTCACATCTTTTAAAATGTATTTTTTTCGATTTGCAACTCTACTATCCGAGCCCCGGTGTTCGCTTTAAACTCCCGCCAAAATCCGTTTTCATTCGCTACAGCATGACAGCTTAGAAAAATAGCCACCTCAACAAATAAATTGCAGAAGGGTTGAAACACGGCTTCAAGTCGTAAAAAACGCTATGGCCGCGGAGCGTCATCAATTTGTAAGTCATAGATTATGTCTTGGCTCTTTTGTGATAGCTACGACGCCATTTTGTTATGTTCAAACGATTTACCTCCATCTTGTACGATCGGAATGAGTTGATTGAACGACCGCTAGATGGCAACTATCAAATTAGTTCTATCGGCTATTTTATTTTGCAGTTTTGCCATATTTTCAGTGATTACAATTGTCCAATAATTTTATCATTTTTTTTCGATGTTTTATTTTTTTACCTTGTCCACTCCTGGTGTGTATGGTTTACATATTGTCGGCTTACTACCAGAATAGGTAGGGGCAGTTTTTTGGCTTTGAAATATATAAGAAAAAAATACACATTATAAATTTATCGATATTGCTTTTAAAAAAATAGCATAACATAATTAGAAAAAAATATAGAAAAAATTAACGATGGACATTGGTAAGAAAGCCAACTTTAACACATAAAAAGTATTTGTCAGAACTCACTCTCGTCCGTGTGGAATATATCGAAATCTGAAGTAATGCTGTTAAATAAAGCTCTCTCCAGTGGTATCTTCATTAATTAGCTGGTTGTACACTTTTGAATAATAAACAATTTAAAACTAAAATTCCTCACAAGAACATCAAAAACAATAAGAATCTCTCTTTGTCAACTTTGTAACTAATGCATTTCTGCCAGTACGTTAACGATATTCATTTTTTTCTTTTAGGCGATTAAAATAAAACTTCGTTGGTAGGGTAATAATTTAATAAAAGTAGAAATAAAAATAATGAGCACGCATGAAAAAAAATATCTCTGCGCTTCTGCAAGACGCAGATAAGAATTTTAATAATATAAAATTAAATAACGTCAATAATAAAACGGCTATCATTTCGATGCAGCCCTGTAACTTTTATGAGCTACCCACCACTATTTGTTATGTATTTACTATACCCTTCACTATATCTTTCCAAAATTGTAATCAAAAAAATCTTTTTTGAATTAAACATATTTTACTGTTTTTTTTATATATATCTAATAAATACACTGCGATCCCTTGATCTAGTCAACAAGCCAGCGATACTGTGATCGTGGCTGACGTCAAGTTAATCGACTAATGCAAATGAATGTCGGAGCGCAAGCTCGCCACATCGTTCACCTTTTTGCTTCGCGGAGTCGAAAATTTTCATAAAAAGTCTCTGAATAATGCAACAATATTTTTTGATCTAGCGCTTTTGGCTGGCTTAAAGATATTCGCAGTGAATCGATGCTTCGGTGAGCATCTAAGTCACAGACATCGCATTAAAAAGCAGTTTTGACATTGGTCTATATTTACATTATGTAATAAAATATTGAAGTTTTTTTTATTAAGAAATTACCACTTACATGCATTCTGGCGTGGCTGTAAAAAGTGTCATTTGTTTAACCTGATATCAATGTGTTGTTTTTAATTAAATTTATAGTCAGTATTAACCCTCCAAGGATGAGCGTGACCATATGGTCAAAGTAAACACCGTTGTTTATTGATCCCACTATTCATTTTTCTACCTGAATATCGTTGCTTTCACTCATATTTGGTTAAGAAGGGTACAGACTTCAGTAAGTCATCAGCCGCGGGAACAGCACATGCGAATTTTTGAATTTCCGTTTTTTTTAATGGACTTTTTGAAACTGTTAGCTATTTTTTAATCAAAACATCAAATTATTTACAGTTCTTTATCTAATATATTTGTATTGAAATTATGTTGATCTAAAGAAGTCAAATTGTAAATATTTTTTAAGTTTAACTATATTTCAACCCCGACCGCTCGTCCTCACTACTGTCCGTACACAACATTACACGGTAATAAAATATAGTCATGCGGGGTTTCTATACAATGACTTTGCGTTTTTTTTTTTAATTGTCAGGAATAAAAGTTAACCGTGATTTCAATATGGCTTAAAAAAAAAAAAAACGGAAAAAGCTCTCGTCTCTGGAGGGTTAAATATGCAGATGCGTATAAATTTGATGTCCACAATTTCTAAAAAAAATAATCAGGAACATTTGATTTCACATTCTCAATTAAAGCATTTTCTTATCGTTCCAAACACTTTATGAAATTCGATAACGATGAACGAATTCGATCCACTTACTAAAAGGTGTTATATTATTTATAGTTTTGATAACGTTTATAGCATTTAAATGAATTGACGTAACCTATATGATGTTTGAATTATGTAAAATACACAGAATACAGCTGAAGGTAAATAAATCGTATTAAAATCTATCTAATTGCATTCATGATTTAAAACAGACGATTTTTGACTTAGCTTTTTGTGAGCGTTAGTTTTTTATACTAACTGACACAAGCAGGGTTTCCCAAATTCAACATACAAATCTTCAGTTCCACATTGCTTTTGAAGATCTCGACTTGTACGTGTAGAGAATTTTACGTACATATATAGTTTACGATATAATTTGTAAAACAACAAGTTAAGTAATCAAGTTAATTTTGTATTGCTTTATATTAAGTCACTCAGTCTATCTTTTTGAACGGAGTATGTGTAGAAATACGAGACGAGGACACGACTAGTAATAAGCTAATTGCCATCGCTACACCCAGTTTTAAAACTGGCGTGACAGCAAGCTGTATGGAACAGAAATCAAAAAATCATTTTCATAACCATCCATACTAGAATTTAAATCGGTGAGAACAGTTACTGAAACCATGGACGTTAGTCAATGAACCACAAACCTAGCATATGTATATTTTACAAGACTTTATCATATTTTTAAAAACACTACTGCTCTAAAGCTAAACTCTCTGAACGCATAACATTAACTTTCAACCTTCTGTTTCAAAATGATGTGACATCTTTATTATATACAATTTAATTAGTTACAACAATCAAGTAATTATACAGTTAATTTAACACAGATGCATCATTTTGATTGTTCTTAAAAACACGTCGTCATCCACTACAACTTTTTCAATCTCGATTACATCGCGACCAAAATTAGGGTGAGTGATATTTTTTACTGTATAGGGTAGATATGGCGCGAGTATCATGCGGTATAGCTATGTATATAGTTTTCAGGTTCACCTTAAACTTAAGCAACATTGTTTTATTTTTTTTAGCCTTTTTTAATTAAGCTCTCAGCTTATAAAATAAATGTTGAAATGGCACTTTTTACGTTTTGAAAAAAGATTCAGTAGCATTATACCACATCTTTTCGTAAACTTCAAATATAAATTGAGTGCTTTAATTACGATGAAACTAAAGCACCCCTATTTCACCTTATTTAGTTGAAGGTTAGTGGAAGGATATTAAAACGGAAATCTAACTCAACTAAGTAAGCATTTCTTAAATTCAAGATTTTTTAAATAACAGTATAACTTCGATATAACGGACTGACAAAATAAGATAATGGACAAAATTTCTGATTATCCCAAGACGACGAAGCTGGATTTCGTTCGCATTTTTTTTAATGTGTATTTAAAAAGAAATGTTGAATCTGCTTCCGCTACTAATGTGGAATCATGTGGCCTTCTGAAAGAGGTATCTTAATTTGGGTTTTTCTAATCAGTTGCTCAAACTCAAAAACCGCTGTTATTTTAGGATTTGAATGATAGGAAATATTTTTCAGACATCACAAACACTCACGCCTTTGAAATTAAGTCGATAAATCGATTGAAAAAAAATCTGTTCCGACTGGGGTCTGGCATCCGCTACGGAATCTAACGACGTTGAAATTGGACTTTATATAAGAACTTTGTGGAAAATTATGCATAAAGATTTGCATTTGTTTCCATTTAAAAATTAATTATCGGAAGAGTTTCTTCTCGAATTCCAGAGATTGTGATAGTCCTTAGCCCGGGATGTCGGTATCAAGGATAAAAAATTCATTAAATCACATTAAAAAAAATGTAACTTTTTGAAAGGATGGAGCATAAAAAAAAGGTCTCACATTTTTTTCAAAATAGGAAATTCGTAAATTCCCAGGTTTCTGAAATTTACAGGCGAGCGACAATTTTTGAAAGCAGTCATCATTGACTTTTAATATAATATCAAGATGTTTCCTCTTCTTTTTTATACTATTTTAAAATCTATCAATTTTGGACTTGTTCCCAGTGACTTATCCCGGGATCCCGAAAACTCACATCCCTAAATAATTGTGAATCCCGAAAATCTCCGAGAATCTCAAACTGTTGTGACACAATTTTATAGTGAATGATCAATCCCGGGAAAGGATCAGGGATTGGATACCCTAGTAGGTTCAAAATATTCATCAGTCGCTTTTAAACTTATTAAAAGTATGGTGTCTTATGTGGTCTGAAAGAATCATTGGTCTTCAGTGTTTTGAAGATTAACTGTTAATTGAGAACGTTATCGTTATAATTGATTATTATTTGACACCAAAATCGGATGCCTTGGGCTTGATTAAGATGTGGTTCCAACAAGTCTTCACATACAGACAATGCTACAATTGTACGTACTCAAGTAGTAAACATCGTTTCCACCGGACACCCTGTGCAATAAACGTTGCAAATCGCAATGCTGCGTTTATTTTTAATATCAGGCCTGTAGTGCATCGTTGCGTAGAGCATCGTTCCGTCGAATAGCATATACGGGGAATACCGCCGCGATTGGAAGCCCCCCGACTCTTTCATATATCGATCAGTCAACGTTTTTAATATCAGAATGCACGATGGTGCAATAACGAATAACTTAGTACGCACGTGAAACGTAAATTTTACCATACCAAATGATTGTCGTGCTGCTATGCAGTGACGTTCCTAGGCTATGTGCCTCCTCTGCGCAGAGTTTCAAATAGCGCCCTTATTTTTTTTTTAGATAGTTTTTTTGTAATTACATTACGTATCGACTGTGACAAGGAAAAAAAGACGTAACCTACACATACAAAATTTTACATGAGACATAAAAAACGTTTTTTGATGATTTTGGACCTAAGACAATTTATGAAATAAACACAACCTTGAAGTGCACGGTGACTAATAAACTGGGTTTTTATTGACTTTATTGGCTGAAAAACTTTAAGTCTTTTTTCTTGGTCATTATTTTTTCTGAAAAGCTTATATAGTAATTCGAAATTTTCAGCTTACATTCTTTTGATAGAACATGTATCAAGTAGTATACATTGTGACTATCGGCAAAAAGCTGTTTCGGAAAAACTGTGGGTTATGTTCCTTTTTCTTTCTACAGTCGATATGAAACTTTCAAAGTTAATTCTTTGTGAATTTCTATTTTTTATCAAGAGCCTAGACTTAAGGAAATACATATTGCATATGTGATATTTTTATGTTATTTAAATGAAATTCTACCAAACAAAAGACAATTCAATCGATTAAACAAACTTGTTGTGATCGAAAACACAAAAATAAACATCACTTGCTTATTTAAAAATAAGCATTTTCGACTTAACGTTGTGTGCCAACAATACAGAGCAGGTTATAAAAGTATTTGCTTTAAACTAATGTAATAACATATATCCACTAATAATAATAAATTAACGCTCATTGCGTTTTGAGCAATTAATTAGTAAATTTTAGCTATGTGTGGTTGCATACGTAAGTATATTTATTGTATCAATAAAATAATATAACCGATTCTGTGTAATTGTACAATTTCCGGCCATTTCTCGTTTCGGTAAATTTCATGAAAATTGTTCGATTCAAATAATGTATTAAAATATATTTTCTCTGAATTTATAATTGTGCTGTCGGCGAAATTTCATCCTGACATGGTTTGGTACATGTTAATACAAATCATATTGCATTCATTAAAACATGGTTTTATAAAATTATTGATCTTCATTTAAATTAAACAATATATTAAATGAGCTCATTAGAGGTGAAGTGAGCCAAGTGATATTTTATAAAAAAAATAAGTTGGATGCGTTGTAATATTTTACACGTCTTAAAAGTATCGTCGTCGCCTGCTGTAGCCCAGTTTTTTAGAGCTTGCTCTACCGATCACGCATATCTGGGCTCGATTCCCGGTCAGATCACAGTGAATTTGAGATTTCTTCAATTCAAAGTTGCGATCGAAGATTGGGTGTTTTTGATGTGAATTATTTATTATTTCCTCTTCTCCATCCTTCTGATCCTTTAATAACTGGGTGTAGTGATAGCGATTAGCCAACCACTAGTCCTGTTTTAGCCTTATCCTTCTTTCCCTACTACTCACATTAAAAAAAGTGAGGTTAAGCGACTGAGTAACGAACAGTTCTGTTGAGATACCTCCATTAGGAGGACATATGCTCCACATTGGGAGCGGACATGGTTTTTTTTTTTTTAAAGTATCGTAAAAGTGAAAAAGGCACACATTGCAATATTGTCATCTACGTAAAAATATGCAATCCGCCAAAGCGCCAATTAAAGACGTGATAGTACTTAAAAGTCCAAGAAAAAAGTTTTACCATTTTACTAGTTGGCTCACTTCACCTCTAATGGGCCCAAATAGTAATAGATATATTATGACACTAAATTTGTTTTTCTTAAGTTTAAAGTTTGTCAGTCGTTCAAACATTGTTTTTTCTAAGAGAATGAAGAGATTAATGGTATTAGTACAGTATTAGCCTAAGCCGACTCTACAGCCATATAAATGGGCCTTCTAGAGGTGAAGTGATCTAACTATGATAATAAAACGGAAAAACTTCTTTTGGATTTTTAAGTAGAATCACTTGGTGTTTTGGTGGATTGCATATTTTTATTTTACGAATATAACAATTTTGCAACGTGTTTCAACTGAGGTTACTCCACTTTTACGATACTTTAAAATGTGTAGAATATTATAGTTTTTTTTCTAAAATACCATTTGGCTCGCTTCACCTCTAATGGGCCCAATTCATACGTTTGTTAGTAAGAGTGAATTTGAATTGTTATGATATAAGCTAAAAATTCAATCACTAGTCGATTTATATATTGAAAAATTTGCACAAGGAATGCAAATTATAATAAATAATGTAAAAAAAAAACATTCTGAGTTTTGATCGTGTGATCCCTGTACAGCAAAGTCAAAGAGCATAAGCAACACGACTTTAGGATGAAACCTTGTATCCCAAAATTACGTACATATTAACTCACCAAAGTTCCGGGTATTTATTTATCCAGAATAAATACCCTTTTCGGTGACCTATTTCCGGTTAGCAAAATCGCATTAAATATTTCCAAAATAAATTCCCGTAATGGGCCGAGAGGTATTTGGATTACAATTTAGATGTTCGGACGTGCCCTCTCCAAAATCGTTTGTTGGGGTTTTAAGAAAAAGTGCCTTCAGCTATTTTCAATTTTAATGATTCCCCAAGAACAAATTTTCTCGCAAATTTTTAAAGATATAATCAGGGCTGTGGAGTCACGTGAAAAAAAGACGACTCCGACTCCATTTTTAAAATAATTAACGACACCGACTCCGAGGAAATTTTTCAATAATTTCATTTTAACTTACATTTATGTATACCATCCGATTATCTTAAGTCAGCGAAGCATGAAATGTTAACACTTTTGAATATTTTGTTTAAATACAAATCATTAAATAATATTTTTCATAAAAAAATCGAGCCATTCATTTTTCATGACTCCTACTCTGGCCAAAATACCACGGCTCCGCGACTCCGACTCCGACTCAACTGGATATAATAATCGTAATACAATACAGAAATTATTATTGTGTATCTATCAAATTTAATATATTTTTCTACACGAAACCCATGTGATTTGGAATAAGGCAGTTATATTTGAAAATTAAAAACAAAATCACTTCAATTAAAACTTAATTTATACTGTTGGCGAAGAAGAGTCCTATGGCGTAGCGTTAGCGGTGTGAGCTTCCGTGCCGTATCTCACGAGTTCGAGTCCCAGTACGAGCAGCATTTTTTCGATCGATTTATTGACTTTTGTTTTAAGGCATGGCTGTTTGTGATGTCTAAAAGTACCCTCCCACCCTTTCCGATCTTTTAATAACTGGGCGTAGCGAGAGCGATTAGTTAACTACTAGTTATCTCCTAGCCCTATCCTTTAATACCTACTACTCTTTTTTTAAATAGAGGTTAAATGACTGAGTAACAAACAATTATCGTGGAAAATACAGTTCTGTTGAAATACTTCTATTAGGAGACCATACGCTCTACATTGATAAAAAAACGTTTATTAATTTTCAGTTTTCATTTATTTATTGATTTCGTGTTCGGATATAACAGTAGACAAAAGTACTATAGTTATTTGAATGATTATAATTGTAAATATTTTTTACAAGTTATGTAATATTCCTTAAGAATATAGTTCTTACAACACTTTAAAAATCCTCCGATAACGAAAGCTTAGATCGTTAAATCTTTTGCCACTCTTTTGCAGCGAGTAAATATTTTATTTTTTTCCCGCTTGAGCGATAAGGATATCTCTAGAGGAATTTTTATTTCATTATAAAATCTTTTAGGGACCACTATTTAAGTGAGGCCATTTATAAATTTAATTACAGCAATCAGCCGTTCTCAAAATGAAAACTCAAACATGGCGTCCGATGTTTTTCATAATCGAGATCCTTTCTTGAATAAAAATGAATTTATTATTGTTGATGATAAAACGATGAGTGTTTTACTGTTTTCCTGTGCAGTGTTATATCATTTTTTGCAGACTTAAGCTACAAACTAAGTGACAGCAACCAACTGTTCTTAAAATGAAAACGACATACAAAGCTGTCATTTCATATTAAAAAATCCTGTGTTTATTTATAGCAGGAATTGACAGTTTTATCACTAAGATTAAGAGTCATTGATAGCTTATCTGGATTAGTTTGACTAATGGTTTGACATAATAAAGTTCAGTCAATTTTTAAATAATAACATTTTTTATAGATCTTTGAAATTATTTGTGATTCTTAAGTTCGAACATCGTTAAAAAACAATTCAAAAGATAATAATATAGAAATGTCTATTGATTATTTATTCGTGGGTATTATCAGGCGTCGTATTATTGAATGATAGTTAAAATCCTAAATTTTACGTATTAAATATTAGGTTTATATATTATGCAAGTCCAAGAGATAATAAGTGTTACAAATTATGTATTTTTTTCTGAAATTCTTCTACAATTTACGTGATAGGCTTTTATCGATGACAAATCAAATTGAAGTCATTGTCATATTGTCAGTAAATATTACCCGAATACAACATAAGTGCTAAAAACAGGAATGGTAGGAAACAATGTATTTGAAATTCCGAATGTTGACGTTGGAGTTGGATTCGGTGTCTTCTTAATCCAGGAGAGCATCTAATGTTGCTAGTGCTATAAAGGAATGACTATTCTATTTTTTATATATATTTATTTAAGCGTATAGTGTGATTTTTTTTTTCTTCTTGAGGAACAAATCAATTTCTTGTACTGAGTTGTATACTTTTATTGACAAAAACAATACTTAATCTTATCTGTAAACTTTCTAGTCGAAATAAAGTACCGCTTAGTGTCCGAAATGAAAAATAAAGACATTGATCGTAAAATTCTCATGAATTATATTCAGTGCAAGGATCTCACTCAAAATATTCAGCGGGTAAGTTAATGGCCATCGTTTCAAATTATGGGCTATAATAAAAGCAACTTACTTGAGTTAAATGCATAGTTATATTATATTCAACTATAACGAAGATTTCACTCTATTGCTTTTTATTCAGAGCGTTTAAGAAATGAATAATGGTCTATTTTGAAATTTATTTTCTACTATAACTTCCAGAGCTATTCTCAAATTTATTAGGATCTAGCTAGACACTAACTGGTGGCGGATTCTTATACTCAACATAGTCTTTCTAGTTAGTTTTAACCAGCGGTTGGCTACCAATTCGTTAACAAGGGGCTCGCTTAATCTCAAAGCAATTCTCGGTGTTCTGGGGAAAGAGTGACTTTTTATCACTCCTATGTAATTATATGCAATATTTAAATAAGCAATCGGTTGTTACAAAATACACATAATATGTAACAATATGCAATTTACCGTAAACTTATCAATCAAAATGGCTAAAAATGTACTACTGTGTAAACTGAAGATATCGTTGATAATGTATATCAAATATTGCAGTTTTACACTATTTTCATCAGAGAAAATTGTTTTCTCTTAAATTAACAAGGGGCTCGCGCGAGCCCTTCCGAGTCCTCTCCAGCCCACCCTTGGTTTTAACGGTTGGTATAACATACATATGATCATTTTATTGCAACCATATTCACTGTTGTTATTATCTATCTGTCAACGACCAACTATTAAAAGAATTTTGTTATTATTCTTTCAAGTTGTTTTTAAGTTTGATTAACCGTGTTCACTCGCTATATCATTGTTGATTTTTAACAACCTCGTATCTCAAAAATTTAAAAGACGAGAGATCAGCTTTAAAAATAGAGTTGATTGCTTTTCTCCGAATATGTAATTAAATAGATTTCTCAACAAGCACGCAATATTTCATTTAAAAAAAAGCTTGACTTTCCTTTTAAAAGTCTCAGCACGTCACTGACGTCAAGCCTTTACAGTAAACGGTTGATAGAATAATATTAAAAGCAATGCCTCGACCAACTTTTTTTAAAAAGTTAAGCTAGTTTGATTTTATTAATTACACAAACTCTTCAAATAATTTTTCTCATTAATAGTTGTAACTGTTTCATAATTTCAAGTTTTTCAGTTATACATAAGTTTTTACACAAAAACCATATAATTTAACTGTTCCTTTCATCGTTAGTGTCAAAATATGTGCATTATTATTTTTCAATATGTTTTTAAATTTGAGTTATTGTGCATTTTTGTTGCGACGTCTTTTTTAAATATTGCAATACATAAAACTAGGCTCGCATTGTTTTTGGTATAATCTAGTAGTGTAGTGGGGCGGGGGCGTGTGGGGTCGGCGCTCTCACACATTTTCTAGACGATTTTGAAATTTTGCGTTTTTGATTTTTTGATTTTTCTGTAAGTATAATACAAAGATTTTTCAATAATGTATAATAGGAAGAACGTTTTGGTCGAAAATAAATTACTACGGTTAGAGAACATTAGAATATTATAATTAATCAGCGCTTCCAGACTTTTTAATTTAGAACTACACCACTGGTATAATCGTTTTCCAAGAACAATGATATCCATAAGTCACAGTTTTAAATTTGAAACCGTTAATATTACATTAAATCTGCTGTATGTTGTACGACAGACCATTAAACAAAACGATTAAAATCTCCATTATTACAAATCTGAATGCACTCCTGAAACTGCTTTTTGGGCTCGGTTAGCGGTGTAAAACCACAGCATTATAAATAAAGTTATTTATTATCTAAAATGCATTTTGGATTATAAATCGTGTACATAAAATTCAAGGGATTATGTGACACAATTCGAACACACATCCTCACGTCTAATATAATAGTCAGATTCTTGATTTTAATTGAGAATAACTATTTTTTAAATCATCGTTTCAGGACACTCTTTTTTTCATCACATATTTAGTGCAATAGTATTATAACGAATACCGAAATCAGCGAAACGAACTAGATTTTATTGATTGAACTTTTACTAAATTTTCTTGTCGAAAGATGTCGCTGCCATTACAGCATAAAATTTTCTCACCCCTTTAAGGTTTTGTCGTAAAGTTTTGAAACCACCAATAAAAATCTGTTCAGTAATAAACAGCCTCTGTTATGCGTTGCATAAAGAACCCCCATTCTGATATTCCTAATTTATTCCAACTAATTTTTAGCAAGTTAACATTATTAAATAATAATTGTTAAGTTAAGTAATTTTGCGAGTGAAAAGGTTGCCAGATATTCGAAGTATTTCATCTCTTATACAAAACCTTGTCGTGGCCTTTTGAATAAATTTGGGGGCGCGTTGCTTAGGCAAAGTAATGAAAAACTTAACGACATTTCCTTGCTACAGAGTCTTTCAACAAAATTAGGTATCCCGGAGTAAAAGACCTCGTCGTTGACTCGATTGAACTTAGTTTGTGTAATATGTTCTACACACAAGAAGGGCGCTTTATCATTTGTGTACCTTAATGCGGTTCTGGTATATTTTTTATTTACTCTTAACCAAAATATAAGCCTATATTTTTGTAGATTGTTTTTTAAGCCATTCTCACTTTCAATTTGAAGCATGTCAAAGTAATTTAATGATTGGATTGGCTATTTATTGACTAAACTCCATTGTTATAAATATATTTTGTTAAGTTTATTACAGTAGAACCTAGATATAATTGACAAAATATCTTGTCAAGTGTGTTAATTAATAAAAACATCATTTTAATATTATTCATGCTTAAATCTAAAAATATTCTGCGCATAATATTATCGTCATATCTCTCGCATTCGAATCCCAGTCATATTTGTTTACGTCGCATACTACTAATGTTTGCAACGCTGGTCGCTGGTTTATTGTATTGTAAAATGGTTGTTGTTGGTTTATTGTATTGTATGGTAAAATTGGTAATAAGGCTCTCAAGCAGCTTCCGGAAAAGGGCATTAATTCGCTAGTAAACATTATCAATGCGTGCTTGAGATTACAATATTTTCCGGCAAGATGGAAAGAAGCTGATATTATTCTCATTCCAAAACCTGGAAAAGATCATACTCTTCCAGTAAATCACCGGCCAATAAGTCTGCTCCCCGCAATGAGCAAAGTCTTAGAGCGTGTAATTAAGATTAGGTTACAAGAAGTAGTTACAGTGAAAAAAATCATCCCAGACACTCAACACGGCTTTCGTGCTAGCCACTCGACAAACCACCAACTCCTCCGAGTAACGGAGTTTATCACAAGTGGATTCATTCTTAAAGAAGTCACGGCTGGCCTCTTTTTAGATATCGCAAAAGCCTTCGACAGAGTATGGACCGAAGGGCTTGTATTCAAAATGTCGAAGGCTGGCATAGGGTCACCGCTGGTAAAAATTCTCAACTCATTCATGACAGGCAGATGTTTCAACGTTAAAATGGATGGAATTCGATCCTCATCAAGGTCAACTCGGGCGGGAGTTCCGCAAGGCTCTGTTTTGGGACCCATACTATACAATATATACACCTATGACATTCCTTCCGGCGGAGAAAACGACGCAATTATAGCACAATATGCAGATGATACGGCTATTTTAGCTAAATCTCGAAATCGACAAGGCGCTGTCACGCAGGTTCAATCTGCTGCCGATACAATAGCAGACTGGTGCGACAAATGGCGAATCAAAATTAATACCGAAAAAAGCGCGGCAGTAATGTTTTCAAAGGGTTTTATTAGAAAACCTAATTTTTCTTGCATACGCATGCACAACGCAGAGATCAAGTGGTCCAATTCGGTTAAGTATCTTGGACTCACGCTAGATAGTCGACTTAAATTTAATGAACACGTCGCGATTAAAAAACGTCAAGCTAATGCTACAAAGGCAAGGTTGTACTTTATGCTTAACGCGAGAAGCAAACTTACTCTCAAAAGCAAGCTGCTCCTCTACACAGCAATTACTCGTCCAATCATGGTGTACGCTGCCCCAATATGGACGTATGCTCACCGTAAACATATGAAGACTCTCCAGATTGTCCAAAATAAATCACTGAGACAGATATGTAACGCCCCGTGGTACGTGCGTAACTCGCTGCTTCACAGAGACTTGAAAATACCTACCATCCGCGAGTTCGTTCGTGAAATATCACAAAAGTTTCACAGCGAGGTAGGAAAACATTCTAACCCAACGATCTCTGATCTCCACAACTATGACGAGACACTGCCTGAGAATCGTTTTAGACCCAGAGCAGTCCTGCTCGACGACCCTCCATAGATCTTATGTCGTATAAAATTGTCAATTTTAGAACGAACTTAGCATCACGAAAATGACTCTCTTTGTTTAAAAACAATTTGTATACTGTATGTGTGTATGTATGTATCCGCATGTGTGTGTACATGTACGGATATAGTATGGAGGAAGTATATGGAATGTGATTTGCAAAATGATGCATATGGAGTTCCCGTGAACTTCTTATCTCTGTAGTGATCGCGCCCTTCCGTCTGCGAACGACGGTAAGGGGATGCAATTTACAATTTTTCAAAATCTTTATCGATGAAGGAGACTGGAAGAACCTTGACGCTGGCGCGTCCTGGTACTTGAAGCTCCATAAATTTGATATACAAAAAAAATAAAACACCACTTTAATTGGAATTACGGGATGCATTTCATATGTTTAAATTGTCAACAACAATCGAACCCAACGTCGTTTACCTACCATTAAAAAACGAGAAAACAAAAACAAATATATTAAACGATAAATCAAAAAGTAGAAGACAAACGAATATTTCTGATATTATGTATGTATAACCCAACTGTTTCGGATATTTAAAAAAAAACAAGACAAAATAAAAATAAAAACTTTTATTTATGATCTAGATTTGAAGATCAACTATAAATCTATATGATAACATAAATCCGTTGTATTAAGGTTTTGTTGTTTATCAAAATTTTGACTTTTCTTTTAACTATAATAAATACTTTGCTACGCTTACTTCAATATCAACAAAAGTTTTTGAATGAGAACTGGTTGAAAATCAGTCGTTTAATTTCTAATAAGTTTCCACAGCCATATATTTATTAATTAGATTGAGTTAGTTTTATTGTTAAATAAGAGTTAGTTATATGTCTTTGCGGTGTCATACTAAGTAGTTTTCCACTCATATAAGCTTTCGACAAATTGTCCTTGTTTTAGGATACTTTAGTGCGTTGAAGCTCCAATTCTAGTCAACGTCTCCTTTTACCGTGGTCATAACTTAGATTCAACGCTAGGTACTGTGTTACTAGTTATTAAGAACTATTAAGGGCTGTTAATCCATTGGTGGTTACAAGTTTGAGTACCGTGGAAAAACAAAGCTTTGATAGCTCGAAATAAAATCTTCCCTTTAAGTAATGATTGATTGTGTGATAATGTCTTTTTTTATATACATATATTTTTGTTTTCAATAATGATCAATAATGATCATATTTTTTATACTTTCATTTATATATATAGAAAATATAAGGTTTTAGTAAATTTCGTTCGTTTCCTTTCTTTTACGGTCAGGAAATTTGAAAAGATAAATTACCATCCCTATGGAAATAGGTTCATACCAATGTGGGAAAAGTGAAAATTGTTTAAGGGAATAAAGTCCCTCGCGTTTTATTTAAAGAAGAGGCGGAAATCTAATATTTGACCAAAAAAATAAAAGCCGCTGATGAAATGTAACAGATAAAATATTTTGAATTTTTTTCATATGGTATTTCAATTAATAATAAAAAAAAACTGTCATTGGCAAAGAATGCTTGAGCAAATCACCAGTTTTTGTAGAACAACTTATCGCACAAATAAATATTTTTCTTTTGTTAATCTTAGTGATGGGCTCAACCAAAATGGTGACAATCAATCTGCTATAAACAGTATTTTATATTTTTAAAAATGTATAAAATTTAACTAATAAAAAACATAATGCGTTAAGATTTCAGAATGACAATCTATGCCAGTGTTTCCCAACCGTTTTCGGGCCGTGACTCTTCTGAGTGTCTTTATTTTTCTGAGGCCTAAAATTCCAGAAATTCACAGATTTGCCCAAATGCTGTTCATTTGGGCGTGGGACCCTTATTTTTTTTTAAATAAAGGTTCCACGCCCCCCTAAACCGTGCTGTAGCTACCCGAAACAAAAATAAATCTCTGTGGCTTCCCGTTGATAAACCCTGATCTAAGCTATGAAATTTTGATAAAATTATCCAAATATTGGTTATTTTAAAGAGAAGTAATTGTTTTACGTTACTTTTGTTTATGTTCAAAAGCAATGACGTTATTCAACTGTTTTTTTTTCAGTTTTTTGTCGTCTGCATATTGATCTGGCGAAAAAGAGAATACTTATATTATTATAAACGTCAAAATTGTATCAAGCCACTCAATAAAAAAACAACATACAATCACATATGTTTTTAAATGTTTCAGTGTCATTAAAACAGATAAATAATATTATTTAAGCAAAATAAAAAAACTGTTAAGGTATAAAAACAGTAGTTTTTTTTAAAAACAATTCTGCAAACTGCCCATAATTTTTTTAATATTTTACGCACAGGAAATTAAAAAATAGAACATACTGAACCAACAAATAAGTAGTTTAATTGCATCCGTTATTCAAACTTAACCTGAACAATACAATTATGTATTCAATATTATTATAAAATGTATACAAATTATCCAATTTTATTTATAACTTTATACACTTTTATATGTAATATTTCAAAACAAAATTATATATATATACAGTATAAATTTAAAAACACAACATTTTTCAATGAATCGGGATATCTAAGTTGCAAGCTTTGTTGATTGGTGGATTTTACAGTAACTTACCAGATCTTATGTTAGTTCTATTCTACTTATCATGGTATCTTTCAAGATCGTGGAGATTTTCTTAAACAGCTGAAACATAGATGCACTCATTTTGTTATTCAAAATTAGCCAAATCAAACATTCATAAAATTATTCGCGATGAAATAAAATATTTTAAATCTGGTAAACGTTGTATTAATAATGACAGTTTGCAGAATTGATACATTTTTCAAAGATTTATTATTATTTGAAGAAACTTATCAATAACGTTATTTATACAAAAATACCCGTTTGTGATTATGATATATTTTTAATGTCGTTAATTTATATATGAAATATCAAAATACTGATTTTTATTTACTCGCCTGGTATTGCGCTTCTAATTGGCCGTATTTTTTTTCTTAATTGAAACTTGTTTATACCGGTACTGATATGTTTATCTGGTATTGAAATTTCTACGCAGCATATTAGGAGCTTTCCTTGTAATTCGAAGAAGTTTGTGTAACCGTGATGTTAATAATAATAAAAACATCTCGAATCAAGAAAGATCTTTAAAAAATTCACCAATGTGTGCACTCTGTGTACATTTGATTGGAATAACAAACCCAATCCGTTATTGATAATATCAAAAAGCCCATCGCTTTTGACAAATTCGTTTTCAATATTTGTTTTGTTATACAAACAAAATCCACTCAGAAATTTCTATGAAAGAGTCCCTTATTTCTAAAAAGTATTTATGGATTATTTTACAAAATATTGAAATTTTAAGGTGTTATATATGATTAATTTATAAATTCACGATTTCCAGCCTCTTGAAATGTTTAATATATATTATTTTTACGTTTCTACAGCCATGTGGTAACGATAAATGACGATCTTTTTATTGCTGGTTCGATTCTCAAAATGAACTCTTTCATACAGCAATTTTCAAATCGATTTGTGGATTTGTATTCAAAGACGTGTATTTCGTATAGTAATATATTTTTTATTCTATACACTCAAGAGCAGGGGTTCTTAAACCCTGTGCTCGCGGTATCACATGCCTCGTCGTAGCTGTTTTTATGGGCCCTTACAAAATATGTTATAACCAGGGCTGTGAAGTCGAAAAAAATCGAACGAGTTCGAATCATTTTTTTAAATTTTATGTGCATAAAAATTAGTGCCATATGGCAATATTATATGTCATTCAAAAAATGAAACTTTTCAAACAAGAAACAAATAAATAATAATTTGTAATATAAAAATTGTTCATGGGAGAATTTTTAAATTCTAAATGAGATATTTCATATATTAATATAAGAAATATACAAGCCCGTTCACCTAGGAAATTGTAATCTGTAAGTAAAAATAAAGCCTAATTTAAGACATCAAAAAAATATTTTTCAACATATTCTCAAACCGAATTCAGATTGTTTTTTAACGACTCCACAGCTCTAGTTATTAGACGAAAAATATTAACGATTCAGATAATCATCTCACACTAGCATTAAAAAAATGATAGGTTTTACTTTGTTATTCTTTAAGATATTTTCGTATTCTTTATTTTATCACTAATTAATTTATTGATGCCCTTATAAGCATATAAATTTAAATACATGTATATATAATTAACAGATGAATAATAGTTTAGTCATAATTCAGTAAATTAATGAAACACATATAACTGAAATCATGCTCAGGAAGAAAACGTCAGGCAAGAGCCCGCCACAAGTATCCTAGGTCTAAAACGCGCCCGTTACCACAATGAGGATAAGAAACCCTGGCTTAGAAAAAGAGTGGGAAAACTTATTTTCGTTGAAAGATCATATTCAAGAAACATTACTTAAGTATAACAAATAAGATATACTTTAAAATGTATGTGCATTGTTTCGTAAATGAATGAAAAAAATATATTTACAAAACATGTCACACTTGAGGACTTACAAGGTTGCAAAGTCCTAGACTTAAGGATTTCATTCAGATGTCAAAGGCTCGAATCCTTGTATGTAAAACATTGATGATTAGAATTCAAAATCTTTTTCCTCCAATAATTTGATACCTTCTTCGACGTTTTTTACCTCTTGTGATCGCTGCACGACAATCGCAAATAGGAAAAAATGTCTTTAATATAATAAAAAATAAAAAATATATTGACTTATACAGAGTTAGTAATAAAAAAAATGTTAGGCTGTAAAAAAGTGGTAAAAGAAATATGTGAATAGTTTATTAATAATGGTACAAATTATATATAAACAACTAAACTTATAAAAACAAAATTATCTTTAACGACTTATTAATTAAATACGACGACTGACAGTTGAAACAAAGATAAAATCAATATATAGTATGTATGATAAGGTACAAAAGAAGTTTGCTTTACAAGAACTGGTAATTTGTTTAAGCATGGTTTTTCAATGACCGATTTTTTTATCGTTGGCTTACATACCGGACCTCACGATTTCGAATCCCGAATTTTTCGATTTATTTGTTCAAAGGCATGAATGTTTGTGAGGTCAAAAAATCCCCCCCTCCCCACCATTCCAGTCCTTAAATAATGAGGTGCAGTGAGAGTGACTAGCCAAACTACTCTATTCGAAAAAAGAGAGGTTGAGCGACTGAGTAACAAACAGTTCTCTTAGAAAAACTTCTGTTCAGATGTATCCATTAGAAGGCCGAATGCTCTACATTGACAGAGAATACGGATAATATAAAAGTTCAAAAAAGTTTTTTTTATATATAAAATACCTTTCCACGAAGAATATACAGTCAAAACACTAAAAGTGATGCCTCTTATAATCTAGCAAATTTTGTGAATAAATGTGAAAATAAAAATATATTAAATTATCCGTTTTACAGTATCTTCATATAAAATTATTTGAAAATTCTTTGTGGTTTTTTGCACGCCTGAAGTAGAAAATCTACATTTTCATTTTAAAGTGTCACCGTTCATTTTAAAAACACGTTCGCAGAGAATATTTTGAATTTCGAACCCGAGTAAATACGAAAAACAAACGTGATAACATGTTTGTCCGTGATCTCCGTATGGCGCTAGTTGACGTGTTCACAAATTTATAATGAATTTATGATCGTGTATTGCAGCGGTCGCTAAGCCACGATTTTCATTTGCCCGGCGACTCTTTTGACTCGTGTGTTGATAAATTTTCATTCCATACATACACAAATACAAAATTAAAATTGCTTTAATGAGTGGATACATTTGCGTTCCTGTTGGCTCATATGAGTAATAATATCAACGCTCCATTTTCAAGATCGCATATAACATAATTATCGCCCTCTTGTGGTCTTGTTAGTGTCAGATTTACCCTAGCAATCAGGCCGTTCTAGGCTCAAGGTCAGTAAGAACAATATTAAATTAAGATTTTTTAAATTTAAATCTTAAATCTTAGACATGGATTTTTGTGAAATGTCTTCTCCTGCAATCATAAAATAGAGTTTAATTTTCTTATTTTGAAATATTTGGCACATTCTCAATTATTTTAAAAGCATTAAAAGAAACAAATAAATATAATAATTTCGGTATCACAACATTAAAAAGTTCCCTTACCTCACCTCGCGTTGTGTTTGTCAGCTTTTTCAGTTCATTATATCGACTGTGGAAAGGAAAAAGGACGTAACGCACAGTTTTTTTCAATAATCACAATGTATACATCTTGATACACGTTCTATCAAAAAGATGTAAGCTGAAAATTCCAAATAAGTATTTAAATTTACCTTTTAAGTTTGAAAAAAGAAGGGCTTGCGAAAATTGCAATCAGGAAAGACAACTTAAAAAAAGGTTTTTTTTTAAATATATTTAATTAATATTAGATAAAATCAATTAAAACCCGTTTTCTTGTATTTCAAGGATGTGTATATTTCATAATTTGTCTTTGACCAAAAATCACCAAAAAATTTTTTTTGTCTCTCCTGTAAAATTTGTTATGTGTGGGCTACGTTCTTTTTCCTTTCCGCAGTCGATATGTAGACCGCTAATTTGTAGTTGATTAATGTATAAAATAGACTTTGTCTTGACAGTTGGATTATAAAATCGTGCTCTGGTATCTCTCAATCGGATTTCAATTAGTACTCGAGACTAAGCACTTGTTACAATAAATAGACTCTAACTAGGCAAGACGACCGTTTGCAGTTTTGAATGACGTCAAAGCCCTGCAAAGAGTTACGCTTATAACGCAGGACTTACCAGACGGGGGACGTAATCTCTCGTTCCTGTTATTTCTACAGTGTAAAGTATCTTCACCCCGAATGGATGATTTCTTAACTATTACTTTCTTTGAAAACAATTATAAAGCATTTCTTCGTCATACTTACAGAAGATGGTAAGTAACAAATATGTAAATAGTTCTTGGTCAAAAGGAAATAAAAAAATGAGCTTTTAACATAAAGCGTTTTATTTGCATGGTTTCAAGGCTCGCCTTTTTTCCCCAAGGTCAGCGTGTCTATTTTAGTTTCTTCCAGTACCTCCAGGGGGGGGGAGCACTTTGGGAACCTATGGGCTAGGGAACGACCAGAAGAAGACCGTAAATCGACAAAAAGATTAGCGTAAGAAAATCAACCAATAGCCATCACAAACGAATAGAGCAAACAATCGACAGCATTGATTATCATGTCGCTTTTAACCGGTTCTCTGCCACGGACGTGTTAACACGGCATACAATTTCATGCTAGTAGGGCCGGCCATACAAAATGTGTATGTTTACACGCAGTATTTGAGACGCGGTTTAAAGGCCACAAGAAACGTATTTAATAATTTTAAAATATCACGCATATAGTGACATCTCTTGGAATCATAGTGTGATACTTAAACTTGAAATATATTGTTTGTAATCTATAGTGCATCGATTTTTAAAAAAGCTTTTTTTTAGTGTTCAAATCTGTTGCTAGCAGGGCTATAATTCCTTGGCGGTAATTTCCGTTTTTGAAATGTTTTTCATAAATAAAGGTGGAAATGACCCATCGTGTATTTATATGGTAAGTTTTTGTGGTGTACTATTATTATATTTCCAAAAATTATATATTTATTAGGTTTTATTTTTTGAAAGAAAATCTCGGCCACATTAATACCGCACGGCACAGATCAGGTTTAATATTGCTAACTTTAATTATTGAAATACAAATAATATATTAATAAAAAGTATTTGTTGTCGTGTGATATATAATAACTAATTCTCGGAACTCCGTAAATGTCTTTGCTATTTCTTGGAAGGAGAATATACTACCTTTTGGTGATGATGAATATTTCATCGAACCTTTCCTAAAATATATATATAATATAAGTTTAACCTTTATTTAATATAGCACGTAAAATACCTATCGTAAAAATAGGATCTGAAATCAGAGTCCGGTAAAAATAAGTACACGCGCGTCATAAAAATTGTATTTTTACGACTTTTACGTGTTTTATTCAAAGTACCTTTCAATGTTACCAAAGACTTTTGGTAAAACGTTTTATACTTAATTCAATATATTGTCCTACATATATTATAGTTTTGTTTGCTATTCATTGTATGGTTTTAAAGGATATACAAAATGAAGCGTTTCCCAATTGCTTTTACTTTTTACAGCAAGATATAACCAATAAAAAAACATTGTACTACATAAAAAAACGAATTAGGATCACACGTCGATTTGAAAAATACATTTTTTATTCAGTTTTAGACATTAATCTACTGAAGACAAAAGTAGTGTTTTTGAACAATTTAACGACGTACACATCAACTAGTTAAAATGCTAAATTGCTCTCTCGTGTATACTGTAACTGAAAGAAACGGTTTGCAGGATGACTAGTTAATTACACATTGACTAAGTGCATAATTTTACTATGACATATTAACTGTAGAAAGTCAAAAAAACACTTAATGCACGTTCTGCCAAAAATATCTAAGATGTAAATGCTGAATTAGTATTTAAATTAAACTTTTAAATATGAAAAAAGGGCTTGTAAAAATACTTACCAGGAAAAATGACTCACTCTAAGGTTGTTTTTAAACAATTTATTAAATCAATATTAGATCAAGTTAATAAAACTCGGGCTGTGAAGACGTAATCGAAGTCAAAGTCTGGAGTCGTGGAGTCAAGAGTTTTTTCCGGAGGTAGAGTGGGAGTCACCTACTAGAGCCTTAAATAACCAAAAACGTTAGTTGTGCCTTCTGTAAAATTTATGTGTGGGTAGCATCCTTTTGCCCATCCACATTCGATAAATATATATATAAATAAACAAATACATATTTTTGTTTTTTAATTGGCATTGATACCACAATGCTATTATCCAATATACGTTAAACACAGTCTGCCTGTTACCAACTATCTTACCTTCCATATAAACATAAACATATGAGCCTCCGTAGTTTCTTATCTCTGTTACATACGCTCCAAGCGTTCCCCTGAGACTGAATCTAGTTCAAATTTATAATAGAGTAATGATGACGTATGTAACTAGTCTATAAGCAGTGATATCTAAAGGAGGTTCCCGCTTAACGTGCAATTTATATGATCATAATTATATTTTACGTTTTTTTTTATTATTAGATTTGTCTATCACAATTCTACAACGTCACATTACATCTCATTGAAGTGTTCATCATTTCTGACGTAGATAATTTGATCTGACTTTGAGTAAATGATAAACGTATCGTCGCAAATTTTTTACAACCTCGTATCTCAAAAAGTAAAAGTTTTCACGAAACACGAGACACGAGAAAAATGTAAATTATTTTACCTGTTTACAACCTGCACATTCATCGCTATAAAATACAACTATAATGGCTTTTTCCTCGATATTTGTGAGGAAGTAAATAAAGCAGTAGCATAGACGTTTCTATCCATGCAGTGATGGATTAAGCACTTTGGAGGCCCGAGGCGCAATAAATTTTGGAGGCGCTACTTTTCGAATAACATAAAAGTGCTGCAAGCCTCTTCGTAGAATAATAATAAATATTTAAAACTGAAATTAAAAAAATTAAAATATAAGGGTTTATATAATATATGCTATCTTTGAGGCCCCCGAGATTTAGAGGCCCCAAGCGAGCGCCTCTTGCGCTTATGGAGTAATCCGCCACTGCATGCATGTTCACCTTCTCTTTCACGTTACAAACATAATATGTTCAAATATTTGTTTTCCAACGTTTTTGTATAATATTAAATAAAACATGAAGAAAAAGATTGAATGGAATATATATGTATTAAAATTCTGAAAAAATATAAATTAATTTTTCAGTCGATTTATGAATTTCTGTTCAAAGGCATAGATGTATGTGATGTCTTGAATTCCCCCCTCCCACCCATCCTATTCTATGAACGGGGCGTATCGAGAGCGATTAGCTAACCACTAGTCCTGTCCTAAGCCCTTTCCTTCTATTCCTACTCTCTTTGGGAAAAGAGAGGTTGAGCAACTGAGTAACAAGCAGTTCTAGTAGAAACACTTCTGTTGAGATAAACTCCATTAGGAGTCCATATGCTCCATATTGGGAGCGGACATGGTAAAAAAAAAAAAACTGAATTCATAACATCAAAAAATTCAAAACTGACACAAATTGAGATACGTGTTTGTATAAAATGACATCGATATAACAGTTCTCGAGTTAACATATTTTGATGAGGATAGAGCTAGGACAGTACTAGTGGTTAGCTAACCGCTCTCGGTACTTTCCGTTATTTTAGAATAGGAAAGGGTGGAAGGACATTTTTAATTATTCGTACTGGGACTTGGTCCGGTGAGATCCAGCAGGGAAGCCAAGAAAATTGACTACTGTACCAAGGACCCAATTTCATAATATATTATTCGTTGTTTATTTTATTAAATTTGTGAAAAATTTTCAAATTCCAAAAAATTATTACTATTACTACCCGAAATATATAATTCGGTTATTAAATAGGAGTCTCTACTTATCTGCCTAATATAAATCAACATCGTATCGTAAAGTTAGTCATAAGACTCTCCCTAAATAGACAAAACAAGAGACACACAAATAAACACAACTAATCGAATGAAAAAATAAAAAAAAACATGTACATTTACAAAGAATTTTCACATCGCCGAATACTTAGAAAAAAGCCATCATTCTTTCTTATTAAATTATTGTGACATACAACTTTATTCCACTAGTATAACTTGTTATGACATGATTTGAAATGACACATCGCGAGCTGAGTACTACAAGGTTCTAAGTGTCGACTTTTGATCAAACTAAAGTAATAATGAGGAAGTATTAAGAGTAGCATTATCTACATGCTTTATTAATATGAAGCCGAAATTTAAGCATTTTTTTTAAGTGCGCGCCACAAGATATCTGAGGTTTAAACATAAATTCCTGAAGATGCCGAAAGGCGAAACCCGGATCGTTAGTGAAAAAACTTGTATGAATAGGTTGAATAATATCTTCTTTATTTTGATAATTTTATTCCTTTTTTTTTTCTTCGATTATTTGATTTTGATCAATTATTTTTATTCTTCAACCCAATGGTATTATTTTTTACCATTGTGATGTTTTGTATTCTTGCAGTGTGGTATTATTACATTTTACAATATTAACTTAGTTATCAAACACAAATTACAAAAAAAAAACCTCCTTTTCCTATTTATCTTCCATTTTTTAAATATATTTTTCTAATATAGATTATATTTTAGATATCTTCCATAGAATTCGTTTAAATTAAATTTAAAAAGCGTAAGTCAGTTTTTTGAATCACCTGTGTTTTCATACAAATTTCATTTAGAACCTTGTAGCACTGACGGTTTGTTTGAATTTCAGATGGACAAGATTCTAATAGAAGTTTAGGTATTTCTTATTGACTATGACGAACTATTTTTAACAATATTTAATTAATTGATATATCATGCCAGTACTATCATTGATATATACAATCAAAAAGAAACAATTTTCAAAATACAAGCATTCAAAATTTCAAATGCCCATATCTTTTTTCATGCAGCTGTCCGCATAGAATCTTGTAGTACTCAGCTCGTGACATTATCATTGCTAATAAACGCTAAAATTTAATACAGAAAAGCTTCGATATTACAGATTATTACTGGTTAGGAAGTGTCCATTGTCGTTAAAAGTCCGTTATAGAAGGAATTTCTGTTATATTCATATTTTAAGGGTATGATAACGGAGATGAGTTTAAAGTTAATTTACAGTGTTAACTTATTTAATGGGGTAATAACTGCATCCATTCATTTCGTGTTGAAAAGTTAAATTGCTATGCTATTGTGTGAATCAGAGTTGCAAACGTCAGTCGCATTATTATTCTCATCTCTACTATCAGGGCCGGCTCCACCATACAGGTAAAATAGACAACTGGCACACAGGTGAATGATTTTTTTCCGCGGCACACCAAATAAAAATGCATTAAAAAAAGGAAATGTACCTTATTAACCCTCCAGAGACGAGAGCTTTTTTTCGATAAAAAGAATATTTTTCAAGCCATATTGAAGTCACGGATAACTTTTATTCTTAACAAAATTAAAAAAAAAAGCAAAGTCGTTGTATAGAAACCCCGCATGACTATATGGCCATGATCATCTCTTTATAACCGTGTAATATTGCGTATGGACAGTAGTAAGGACGAGCGTGACCGTATGGGCACCTAAACATTCGAGTTGAAATATAGCTAAACGTGAAATTTTTAAAAATATTTAGAATTTGACCTCTTTTCAATACAAATATATTAGCAAAAGAACTGTTAATAATTTGATGTGTGATAAAAAAATAATTAACAGTTTCAAAAAGTCCATTAAAAAAAACGAAAATTCAAAAAATCGCATGTGCTTTTGGTGGCCGTTTCTGTCCCTGCGGCTGATGGCTAACTGAAGTCTGTACCCTTCTTAACCAAATATGAGTGAAAGCAACGATACTCAAGTAGACAAAAGATGAATAGTGGGATCAATAGACAACGGTGTTTACGGTGACCATATGGTCACGCTCGTCCTTGGGGGTTAATATGTAATAATAATTTTACTAGTGAGAAGGATACAATTAATTTAAGGATTTTTTTGTCAAAATGCTGATCAAAATTAAGCTAACAAACACTCCTCATCTACCTTCTGTAAACGCGCTCGTTTTCATTCATTTCATTTCCACGATCGCTGAAAATTTGCAAAGATTCGACGATCCAAACGGCAACAGAGATTTAATTGTTTTTGTAGCTAATCGAAGATATTGACTCCATAGCGATATCCAAAATGTTGACAAATTTAGCTCAGAAACATTGTACACAGAGCCGTTTTTTAGATCTATTAAAATGTCCTCCTCTGTTAGTGTCAGGTGTTTACTATCTAACCTCACGAATGGTTGATGATTTACTGGTACATTTGATAATCAAGTGATGGAAAAGAAGACTACACTGTCGGCAATGTACATTTGTATCGCATCTACCACTATGGACGAACGTGACAAATATTTATTCGAATATGTAGGTGTAGACTTTATTTAAAGTCGAAGAAACTTAAAATGAATAAGCTTTACTTAAAATGAACCGTTTTTAGGCTTTTTCCTTCGCGGCACACCTGAGACTTCTTGCAGCACACTAATGTGCCACGGCATACAGTTTGGTAGACACTGTCCTAGACGGTTGACTCTAAACTCTGGTAGACATTAGGGGGGGGCAAACCATTAGGGGACGCATAAATGGAGTATTCAAATTATTTTTATATACTTTAATAGTAAGGTTTATTTTATTTTTAACGTTTGTATTTGTTATATAAAACACGTTGTAATCATGTATCGGATTTTATATAATTCGAAAAAGAGAGGTTGAGCTTCTGAGTAACAAACAGTTCACGTAGAAAAACTTCTGTTGAGATATCTCCAATAAAATACCATATTGGGAGCAGACATGGATATGTAAAAAAAACCCCGTATATGACTCCGAGTTACTTTTTTCATTATTTCGAGAGAAAAAAATGGGATGATTTGTTAAAAAGGGAGCGCGCCAATAATCGTTGCCTGGGCGCCAAATAACCTCGCGCCGGCACTGTCCCCTATTAATTATACGCTTAAATCCTAGCAAAATCCTTCTTTACAAGCGGTGACACATGGGCTTAAACATCAAAAGGATGTTTTTGCAATTTTCACATTTAACCAGATATTTTGTCCACTATATCCGAATTCCTTCATGTTGACTTCCTTTATATTAAGGTTTTACTGTAGAAAAGTATATTTGACATCAGAAAATTTCTGGGTGTTTTATTTGAAAGCGAATTAATTGCATAAGTTTATTTTAGTTACATTCCTGCTTGTTTGGTATACATAGTACCTTACTGTTGGAAGTGAATTGTGTACAGCTTCGTAGTCACAGCGCTGCACTAGTCAATTTATTACATCGCTTTTGCATTGTTTTACAAAACAAAGTGTTCGCTCAACTATCAACGTGAGACGCGGCGCTTCATGTGAAAACATTTGTGAACTGTGAAGAAAATTACACGCCGCGATAAACTCCATCATTATATTTTACTGATTCATAGTAAAACAATTATTTTAAACAATAAACAATACAATCATAAACTCCTAATGAAGCATCTTTATTTTGTAGTAAGTATTCAGTAAGCTGATGTTAGCACCTAATAAGCGGGAAACGACAAAAGTCGTTTTTAGCGTATTGTCGGTAGAATGCAGATCACGGCATAATACGTTTTTTTTTATATCGTCGCTTGTTTGCGGGACACATAATATCACGGGTTTTTTTGTCGGTGTTAAATAAAATGCCGCAACTAATTAACATTAGTCCTAATTCTTTGCTAGAAAGGGTGACACATCTGTCGAATATTTACGCTGTGATTTTTACGGCATTAGATTTTACACTTCCTTAGTAAAGTTGTAGGGATGGTGATTATATATTATAATTATTTATATAATTATAAAATATTGATAAATATGCTATTTTGTTATATAGAATGTTTTGAATATTTGATATTTATAACATGCGGAGTGCTATCTACTAAATTGATAACAAGTTTTATGTTCAGCATAGAAACATAGTGAAATTATGATGTTATCGAAATGTCCTAATTTTATTTTTAATGATTACATGTCACGTATGATTATTTTTTTAATTTCAATCGAAAATATCGTTTGGTTTAGAAGTTGTGTTGATTTTAAGAATGTAATATATTTGTGCGCTAATCATTAAAAAACGCCCGCTACAGGCTTGAGTCTATTTTTAAAGCGCCCGACTAAGAAGTGTTAATACAAATACGTCAAACGCTATCATGTCATTGACAGGTGGGCTTTAGAAGTATGTAGTTACCTGAGACATTAGCTTCTGTGACAGGTCTCACGGATTCAAATCTTAGTATGAACTGCATTTTTTCAACCTGAGGCATGGGTGCTTGTGATATTTAAAAATTCCCACTCTTTCAATTCTTAAAACTAACGAAGCGTAGCGAGAGCTATTAGTCAACCACTTTTTTGTTCTAGCCTTATCTCTACTCTGTCCTTCTATTTTTACTCTTTTAAAAATAGAGATTGAGCAACTGAGTAACAGTCAGTTTTTGCACAAAACGTATTGTGAGATACTTCTTTTAAGGAACCATTTGCTTCACATTGTGAGAAGACATGGATTTTAATAACATTTTTTTTTAAATTTCGAAAACATTTAGAACATTAAATTTCGTGACAGAATATTGATACCAAGATAGTTTCTATCTATAATTCGAATAACATATTAATTTAGGAACTCAGGATCAAAAATGACTAGTTCCACTTTTTCCTAAACAGAGAAAAACACACTTTTCTTATAAAAAAATATATTTTCACCATTAATTGTATGGAAGCTACGATGTTTTTTTTTTGTTGTTGTTTCATCTACATGTCAGTTCCCAATTTGGAGCATATATCCTCCAAATGGAGGTTTCTCAACAGAAGTTTTTCTACGAGAACTGTTTATCGCACAACCTCTCTTTGTCCAAAAAGAACAGTAGGGTCAGAAGGATATGACTAGGTGGTTAACTAATCGCTCTCGCTTCGCACAGTTATTGAAGGATCGGAAGAGTGGGAGGGAATTTTTCGACATCACAAACACTCATGCCTTCGAAAAGAAATCGGAAATCGATTGAAAAAATGCTGTTCGTACTAGGACTCAAACCCGTGAGATTCATCACGGAAGCCAACAATGCTAACCGCTGCACCATAAAACCCCGACATGATGTTTTAGCGACGTTAAAAGTAAAATCATTTTTATCAGAACTTCAATGCAAATAGCGATATCTAATTTTTCCCAAAAAAATATTTGGTAATGTTTGATCGCAAGATTATTAATTATTTTTAGAAAATATCACCAAGTTAATTCAAAACAGTTATTAGTTATCGGAGTTTTCTGTGAAGTTTGAATATGGAATAGCGTATTTACTTTGAGTAATAAATCCCTACGATCTCCGATAATACAGCAATACGGTTGAATGTAAACAAGAAATAGCCCGATGTTATTTGAATAAGAGGGCTTAAACTGCCTGCGAAGTGTCGGTACTTAGCATTAGTATGCCGGTTACAGTTCGAGCACTTCTTGGACATTCGGCGGATGTCTGGCCAATGACAGGGTCGTTAAGCCGAGATAAACGATACGCGGAAAACATCACGCATACAAAGTGATTCTGCCAGATTTTGGCACAGAAATAACGATCAGCTTAAAATAACCATAAGTATACCGATAACGACATAACGAACGTTTTGCAAATTTAGTAACAGCTGTTCAAAATCGTATTTGTCACAATAAAAGAAGATGTACAAATACCGCGAATGAAATATATTCTTTATACCAGTGATGGCAAACCTTTTTGAGAAGTGGGTCAAATTTTGTCAAAATCGAAAAAAAAGACTAAATTTGAAATTTACCTACCTGGGAATTGAACCTAGACCCGCCTGATCGGTGGAGCCAAGCTTTTACCAACTAGACAAAAATGATTTTACATGATGACCATGGCGAGCGCGAGATTTAAGGTCGAAAATTTATTTACAATATCACTTTGTAAACCAGTGTTTCTCAACCTTTTTGGGAACCGTGGCCCCTTTTGGGTGTATTTATTTGTCTGTGCCCCCCATGAATTCGAATTTAAATTTTAAAAACCCAGGAACTTCGGATCCAAAATCCCATTAATTTGCTAATTTCCCAAAATGAACGCCGTGACACTTTTTTTTTAGCACTTCTCAGACATTCCAATTTCTAAAACACAACAATTTCAATGCACTACCTTCTGTTACAGTTTTAAAGATTTGTAAGAATTTCAGCCACCAACTTCCAAAAATTTAAGCCAGAGACATATTTTCTACCTACAATATTTTACGGCTATTTTTATTAAAAACCCGTATTTTCTAGAATGGCACATGTCGCTTAGTTTTCTATGTCACTTGACACTTGACACTTGACAAAAAATGTCGATGGCAAGGAATGAAAAACGATGTAACATATGTTTCCAAGCATTTAATTCATTCGGTGTTCTTCTTTACAGTCCTTGGCTTCCAACTTCTGGTTCGCGTGCGACTGTCTGACGGATGCCGTATTCGCTGCTGACCTGGCCGTTCAGCTCAGAACAGGTTACTTGGAGCAAGGACTGATGGTGTACGACTCCCGGAAGTTGGCAGGGCACTATCTTAATTCAAGAGCTTTTATGTTCGATCTGGTTTCATTGACCCCGTTGGATCTGCTGCAAATAAGATTTGGAGCGAATCCGATGCTTAGATTTCCAAGATTTTTTAAGGTAAGTGTTTTTATTGTATTCTCTATTGGTTCAGTTAATTTTTAAAACAACATATTCAATATGAAACTATGTATTTAAATTTTAAAAATGGAAAAGAATTCATTCTTACCAAAAATATTAACGTTATGGGGGTTATATACCATATAGGCCAGTGATCGCCAAATGGTCGCTCGTGAGCTACCGGTAGCTCGCGTAAGTATTTAATCATATTTTTATAAATAACTTTATATTTGCCTATAAAATTTTATTATTGAACTCCAAAAATAAAAAAAAATCAAATGAAGGTATTGTTTTGTTCTACCTACTTATGTGAATCAACGTTTTCTTCTATGAAGTTGGTTAAGAGTAAATATAGAAACAGACTCACAGGTGTACATCTTGTTAATTGCATTCGGATGGGAGGGACAAGGTACTCACCGAGAATTGAAAAAAATGTGGATGAAAGTGAATGCCATTCTTTTTACGAATTATTTTTACTCGCTATTTTATATTTATTTTTACTCACACTTATTTTTCAATTATTATTTTGTTTATAAATAAATAATTAATGTTTTACTAGAGAATCTGATGTTCTAATTTGTTTTAAGTAATATAATAATATTATGTATGATACGATAAGGGCCGATGATAAAAAAAACTATAAAGAAGGAATATATATAGGTAGCTCACCAGACAATTTCAATTTATGAAAGTAGCTCACATCCTTAAGTTTGGAGACCACTGACATAGGGTACTTTTTTCGAATTAGCAATGTTTTTTCAGTGACAGTCGAATTGACAACTGACAGCTGATTTGTGCTTATTTTGATTTGCCATTTCATCGTGAATCGGCAAATCAAAATCGACGCTTGCAAATTATGCTCATTTATTTTGACATTTTATAATACGTATATAACGGGTGATTTTTAAGAGTTTGTTTTTCGAATAAATAACACTTTTCGCAGTGACAGCCAAATTGACATCTGACTGTGATCTGTGCTTTGTTTGGTTTGCCATTTCATCATGAACATACTAACGCCAGAACAACGCTTGCAAATTGTGCACACCTATTTATTTAAAAATAATGCCGAACAGGACGCTACGGTCAATAAAGAGAGCTATATATCCATTTTTATAGACATTTTTTCTAACCAATTGAATATCATTAATGTAATAAAGCTGTGGTTTTAACAAGACGGCTTATCATACCACACAGCGAGTGCCACAAACAATTTATTGAAGGAAACATTTGATGAGCGCATAAAATATGTTATATCTCTAAAAAAACAACCCTTAAAAATATAACGCGGAAGACGTCTCACGATTTACATAATTAAGTTTTATGATCAGTGGCGGATTAAGCACATGGGAGGCCCCAGGCGCAATACAATTTGGAAGCCCTGTTTTACAGATGACATAAAAACGTCAGAAAATTCCAAGTGAAATACTAAAAATATATAAAAATCTTAACAAAAAGTAATATATAAGCTATTGATTCCTCTAAGATTTGGAGGCCCAAAACTCGCGCCTCATTTAGTAATAGGGTAATCCGCCATTGTTTATGATATACAAATTAATAAAAACTTCGCTTCTTGTGACAATGAATGTATAAAATAAACTTGTATCTTTTCACAGGTTTACAGAGCTGTAAATTGTTACTATATCGTAGAATCCAGAACAGTTTACCCTAATTTCTGGAGAGTGATAAACTTAATTCACATTCTTCTGATACTGGCGCACTGGTTCGGCTGCTTTTACTTCTTGCTGTCAGAGGCAGAGGGTTTTCAGGTATATGCTTATCTATACTATATATTAATTTTAACCAGATCCATCATACAAGCATCTGAACAAATCATGAAACTACCAAGAAAATATACGAGTACATATTAATGACTTTAAACTCTCAATCCAAAATCCCAGGAATTTACGGAATTCCCAAAATTAGCAGCGTTAGAGCTTTTTTTTAGCTCTTCTGAGAATTTTTTGAATCCAAATTCCCAGAAATTTCCAGATTTCTTAAAATGAACAGTGTGATAGCTTTTCTTAATCTCTTCCAGAATTTGCAAACTGAACAACCCAGGAATTTACAGAATTCTTAACAAAATAAGAACCTTTTTTAGACCTCGCTCAATTGTCTTCCGGGATCCCGGGATTAAGACCCTAATCTTGAGTGATTTACCAAAATATCATCAAGATTGTTACGTACGATCTTTTAATTTCAAAATATTGAATGCATTGGCATTAGTTTTAATTCCAAATATATTTTTGTAAATTCAGATATAAACAAAGCAAGATTTAGATTGTAAATAAGGTCATCAGTCTTCAAATTGATTGTACTTTGAAATGATACTTTTTTCTAAATCAATTTAGGTCTTTTTAAGTTAAGACAATCATAAATAGAATTTCTCACACATTTTATGGTTTTTATAACATTTAACAGAAAACTATGTATAAAACTATTCGTTGTTCGATAATTTAAAATTATACTTTTCCATTAGGGCGACTGGGTGTATCCACATAGGCCTGGAGACTACGCAACGCTGACGAGGAAGTATCTTGGATCCCTCTACTGGTCAACCCTGACTCTGACAACGATTGGTGATCTTCCTACTCCTGAAACCAACGCTGAGTGAGTAATTATGAAATTATGTGGCGACGACATTTATTAATTAGAGGAAAAAGTCAATGATTTTTTTACAAAGTAATAAGTCTTGTTTAATTTGAATCGTTCAAATTTTGTACACTCTCATACGCTTTGTTACTAACGACCAGGGTTTCTCCTTAGGGCATCTTAGGGTCCTTACAAGAAATAATGCAGAAGCACTCAAAATTTTTGTAGAAATGTCATCTGATAGATATTTTTTTTGAATATATATAATATGCTGTTTAGCTTAAAACAGAACAATCGCTTTATAATTGTATTTTTTAAGTGAAAATGATCATTCTGTTAAAATTGTAGATATCATTTCTTATCATAAAAAAAACATCAAAAAATGCATTCAATACGAAATTAATGCATTGTCCAAAGTGTATGCATCAAAATACTGAAAAATGAAAAACATGATTAGTTATTTTTCCCGAAAATCGGTTACTGTCTTCTTTCTTTGAAAGGCAGTAAAGTAGTCAGGACATTTGGGTGTATATCAACTAATTCTTGGGTAACTGCTTCTACAATTACTATTTGAAAACATTAAAACCTGCTGCGTTACCTTAAGACAGGATAAGAATGTCCAAATATCATCAAAAGTTTTAGTCACTTACTACCTTTTTATGGACAAAAGATTCGGTGACATTGAACTGCTGCTTTTGGGTAATGCTCACCAAATTTTTCAAATTGAATTATTAAATTCTAGTAAAAAAATGTTTTAAAGTTCTTTATATTCTTCTTTTTTATATGTTCTTCTGTGATTTTGTGTTTTTTAACCTGCAGAATTCTAACAAAGTAAACAAAGTATTTTTCGTCGCCTGAGAGCTATACTGGAACATTTTAAAAAATCTAGTATTATGATGCTATGCAATGTTGTGCTATATTTTAAATAAATTTTGTGTTTAAAATAAAAAGATTTTTTCTGTCTTAAAGATATATCTAACCATGACACTAACAATTATTGAAGAAAAATGAATCTTTTAGCAAAAAAAAGATATGATTTAGAGTCTGGCACATCACAGTTTTCAGGTGGCGATTTATACAATCAAGATTTCACCGTTAATTACTTCAATTAACTATTTCAGCTTGTTATGATATTACCAAATTAATTGATTTTCGAGTAACGCAATGGAACTAAATGCCACCCATTTTTGGTACTAGAAGTCATTTATTTATATTTAAGAAATGCTTCTTAAATATCAGAAAAAAATATTCGAGATAAAAATATGTTATTTTCTTATTAATGTAAGGTTATGTTTTATTTAATATTCAGGATATTAATATGTAATCTGATTAAGAAGCTGGTCAGAAAAGATGCTTCGTATTGAACTGACAGGGTTATCTTTTAGGGCATCGCAGTCCGCAGACGGACCCAAATCTCTGCCGCGGCGCGGTCTCAAGTCACGCCTGCTCCAATTCAGATCAAACAAAGGGTACGTTCCCGTCGAAAAGCTTGGGAATCGGTGGCATAGTAAAAATGTAACACGGGTCGCACAATAAAAATGGCGGGGAGAAACAAAACACTGCGGAAGTCACGGCACAATGAAAGCGCGGGAATACGAACCGGATGCAAGTCATGGGGAATTTAAAGTTGCTTTGCAATTGAATACTTTGTTTTGGATATCGTTTGATTTTGCTTACATAAAGCCTTTGTTATTTTTTTTCGATATTTCTGTAAAATATCCTTTTTGTGACTCAATTCTCTACCCTTTTAAAAGGATACATACATATATTTATTCAAAAATATATTTAAAAGTAACATTTTATCTTGGTTAGGAAACAAATAAAGTGTTAAGACTGCTTGGTCTAGTGGTTAGCGTCGTTGGCTTAGAACACGGAAGTCACGGGTTTGAATCCCAGTAATAACAGTTTTTATAGATTGATTTTTCAATCGATTTATGCATTGCTGTTCGAAGACAAGGGTGTACGCAACGTCTTAAACTCCACTTTCTTACCCATCCTATCCTAAAAAACGAGGTATATCAAGAACTGCTAGTTAACCATTAACCCTATCCTTCTATCCTTACTATCTTTACTATCTTTTTAAAAAAGGAGAGGTTGAACAACTGAGTAACAATAAGTTTTATTAGAAACTCTAGAGATAAACTCCATTTGGAATCCATATTCTCTACATACGCAACGAGCATGACTTAAAAAATATATCTACACAAAAGATTTGGTAACTATCGAATAGTTTACAATATTCTTGTAAAAATAAATAATTTGAAATATTTGACGTATTCTAATGGAATCTTTATTGATATTTGTCAGACCGGTAAAATAACTGTTTTGGTATATTTGTCTTGTATTGAAATTTTTACAAATCCTGCAAATATAGTATTGTAATAATAATAAAGTTTTTGTTTTATATCAAGAAAGTAAAAAAAAGAAAACGAAGCACCGATATAAAAGAGCTGATTGTTAAAATAAAACAAACAAGCGGATTTTAAATGCAAAACACATGATTACATTCTTAAAAATGAAATTTAAACCACATTTAATGTATTTTAGAAATTTACAATTTGATATAAAACAATGACCGTTTTTTCTTATTTTAAAGACGTGTGAAATATTATTTTTCTTTCAACGTGAACATTCAATCATTTCATATTATTTGAATCCTTTAATGATCTGAAAGCAATCATTTTCAGATTAATAATAATAGTTATGTATAGCAGAAGTTTCCAGGGGCTTCAAAAAGTTTACATACAGTAAATTATTTCACACAATACAGTGTTAACTTTTATACGGCTGTTTATTTTACCACTAAGGGAGGGTGAAAATCTTAATATAAAGACAAACAAGTTTTTCTGTTTATATAGTATAATATTATATATTTGTAAAGTACCATATTATTTGAATACCAACGTCGAATTTTCATAATAGGATAAATGTGGGTGGCGAAAAATGAAACTATCACAGGGTATTTGAAATGTTTATTATTTCTCTCAAATACATTTTTCTCAAACTAAGCCAATGCTTTTAATGTAATCTTATAATATATATTAATACAATAAAAGTTTATCAAATATTATTTTGGTATGTCCGCTTGAAGTGTATATCATACCGATTAGGGCTTATACAAAAACTGACTTTTTAAAAAACCGGTTGTCGAATGTCAATATTGTTCGAAAACCGGTTTTATCTGGTTTTCGAAGTTTTACAAAAAATTAATAATTCAATTAAAATAGCAAGAAATAGTTATTTTTTTTATGTTGTTTTAAGGAAATTATTTGGTGTTACTCTTACTAGAAAATATGATTTAAGAAAACACAAAGCGTCCGCTGATTGTTTTGTAACAAAATTTCCTGATATCGAAAATACCCTTACACTGGGTAATGATGTGGGGCATACGGTCTTTAAGCCATCAAATAAAAGATCTAAATTTTCTTTCCTTTTGTTTATAGACTCGTTTATGGAAAATTCGGCACAACCGGTTACAAAGTTGAAAAACCAGTTTTCGAATGTCACAAATTTTGCCAAAAAACCGGTTTTTGAAAATCGACAAGCCCTAATACCGATGGCCTAGTAAAGTGGTGGCGAACCAATGACCCGCGGGTCAGGCACCGACCCACGAAGGCTTCCTCTCCTCCCACTTTTCATCCGACGCCACTTAGTGACCCGCGTGCTGATATTAAAAAAAAAAAGATGAGCAAAATTTTACCCACTCCTCGAAAAATTTTGCCATCGCTGGCCTAGTACATTGGTCGACAAACTACGGCTCTTCGTCCCCTTGAGTGAGGCTCTTTCACAAAAGACCACATACAGTGCGATTAAAACTTCGTGTCCCACGCGCAGGTGTCGGTTTTCGGTATTAAAACAAAGTTGGGAGGGTCGATCTAAGCGAACGTACCTCAACCATATTGAGGACCTTTTAAGCCAGCTTTGGAGTACCCCAATCAAGATAAAAACTGATTAAAACAAGTCATAAGAAATTTACAATCGTTGAATAGTTGTTATTTGGCTAATGATTTACCACATCATGCCGACCACTGGCCTAGTATCATAGTGCTACACATAAAAAATGGTAGTTTTGAGATATGGCATTTCAGATAATCCAAAATGAGTGCTATGCGCACGGGAATCCATTAGTTTTGCTAACGAGCTATTGATTCGAATACTGCTTTTGGACGCAAACGTGTAAAATTTCAATTTGACATTTACCATATAAAAAAGTACCTTAACGTTATCAAAAACACAAAAACAAATGAAAACTGTGTAATATCGTATGATTATTGATAAACAAATGAATCTTTACGGCAAATAAGAGCAGACTCTTGTGTAGGATTCCAGGCAATATTCCATTTCGCTTCAAACGATATCCAAAAGAAACATTAACTACTTCAAACTCCCACACGACGACGCCATTGTTTTTTCCCGCTCTTTTTACTATCTACATGTCGTGACATTCGCGTGTGAGTGTATGTATGTTTTCCGTGTACATATGTATGTATGCGCTGTGTACTTTGCCATACGTGCTACCTAACGTTATCCGAATTTTGAGTATTCAAGTAACCCAAACAAAACGGCATAAGTGATAATAAAACATCTTTTCAATATCAAAAATTTTATTTTATAAAAATGTAAAGAAAATACCAATAATGGGTATGTATACTTTATTCAATAAATATATTAGTATTGAGATTTTTCACGTAATTAATAATAATCATTTTACCTTCACTTAATTTTACCTTCTAAATGTTACAACATCTAGCTTTAGTAACATCAATAAATATAATAGATTGTTGTTGTATTCCATTGGTGACGTGGTTTTTTGTACTGGATTTTTTTCGTGATTCAACTTACACCGGTCAGTGTGTTGTGGATGTAGTCCATAATAGATTTTTTGTCAATCATGACGCCTTTTATTCCGTTCTTCTTCCGTGGGTCAGTAAATTTTCCACGTAGTATGTAAATTTTCACCTACAAAAAATATGTTTTATTTTTTGATTTTACGCAATGAAATGAAAATGCAAATTTTCATCAAGAATCAGAAAACAGGATATTTGATTTGATGCTGTCAACGCTCCAATAATCTAGATATTTATATTTTATAGTAACGCCAGTTTTTTACTACACTATAATTCAAAAAACGTCTACACAAATAAATATTTTTTTAGGCTTGCACGATTTTTTTATTCAAATTGTTATTTTTTTAATAAAACCGTGTTATTGTAAACCAATGTTACACAAAAATTCAGATTTCCACTTAAAATAGTTACATGTACAAGTTTGTTTTTAAAATAACAATGGAATCATTCACTCCCTTTGTTTTAATATAATATGAAAATTGCAAGTACGTTTTATTTGGAAACTTATAACATACAAAAAAAGTCATTACTTACGTAAACAATCTTCTTTGTTTCAATTCAATGCTTTTTTAAAGTTAATATAATAGATAAAAAGATCACTTTCGCCTTTTTGCCTTGGGAAACAAGTATACGACATACCGAAACCCTCGACTTTTCGTCTTTTTCTTGTGTTTTAGACTTACTTATTTGAATATAAATGGCTGTTGTAGCTTTCGCGGCGGCAGAAATTTGGAGGCTGTTTGCTGACTTTTGTGTGACGAACACAACGCATTACGTAAACGGACAAGAAAACTTTTTAAACTTCTGTATTTCGAATAAATCTCTTATCTACGCACGAGATTATGTCACGGAAAAGTGTCCATGACAGGACGATAAATCAACGCCAGTCGCGGTTTATTTTGAAACTATTTTAATTTATAAAGCACCACCGCGAAATTATTCGGCTACGAGTTTCAAATTTGGAACATACTTCAATCGACGAATACATTCTTCATCGATCGGTTTACGGAGACGTCAAAAAGCAAAGTTTTCGAACAGCCTTCATATTTTGTTGATACGCCATTTTTATTGAACGCTTTTTTTAATCAATTATTTTTAACACAATTTCTGCTCGCACAAGAATATTCTCGACATGATATAAAATTTTATTGTTTGTTATTTTCCGATCTAGAGGCACGGTGAAGTCAATGAACGCTTTTTTCAATGTTGTCTTTGCGAATGACTCTACTGTTCGAAAACTTTGTTCCTTTTTTGAAAATAATTTCGCTCTAACCGAGTTTGATATCGAAAACACAATTATTATTTTCAAATATAAAATGTTTTTACCTTTTCAAATAAAATTGTGAAGTCTTAAGCAATTTAGAGTTTCTAAAATATTACCGTCAATTTTAAAAGAACATAAACATTAACTTTTTATATAAAATAAAGTGAAATGTTTTTTGAATTTTGCTTTAAATCAACTTCATATCTAAATTTAATTTCAAAAAACATTTCATCGTGTTTTTTTACATAAAATATTAAAAAATCTTTTAGATTTGCATGATTTATTTTTATCGAAATGTTATTTAGAAAATGAATCGTGATTTAATTAGAAGTCAATACTCTTACGTCTATATAAATATTTATTGCTGACATTAGTTCTCAGTTTAAAATGTCTTTTTTAAGTTGAGTAGTCCAGAATTTAATTTTGATAGCTTTTTATTGAATTGGTGATGCTAACTTGAATTTTAATATAGCAATATTAAACTTGAACCCTTTGCACTCCTTAACTAATATATGTTTACACCTTAATTATAATTATCAGTTTATTATAGTATAATTATAACAAACAAAAAAAAATGTTTCGCACATTATATATTGCACAATATATATTGACAGAAAAAAAAGATTACTTAAATAACTAAAATTTGAAAAAAAAATATTTTCCAATGAAATCTTAAATATTGATTTTAAAAAGGAGAAAACATAACTTGTAACTCTTTTCCATGGAGGTGTAGAGCGGAGGTTTTACATATCCGAATCCTGTTCGATCAAGATATTTAATTTACTGTACAATAATTTTCTATTCATGAAATTTTGAAGGTACGTGTTCACGATTGTCAGCTATCTGATAGGCGTGTTCATATTTGCAACGATAGTCGGACAAGTTGGCAACGTTATCACAAACAGAAACGCTAACCGGCTGGAGTTCGAGAGGCTGCTAGATGGCGCCAAAACATACATGAGGCATCATAAGGTCAGCAAACAGAATTGTGTACATACATATGTACATCCACTAGTATTATTGATAATGGTAGAGATGAGCGACACTGATAAAAAAATTTTTTTTTAATATTCGTAATTTACAATGACGAATTATGTGTAGTATTTATTTTTTCGATTTATTAGAAATCAGTATTCCGATTATTTAAAAATTTCAACTAATTATATTTAAATTGACTATTTAAATTTATTATAAAATAAACAACATTTAATAATTCGTTTTATTAAGAACTTACTTTTTGAAAGTTATGCATTATATTTTAAATTGTTAATGAGAATTCTTTATAGATTAACATTTTTTATACATTTTTACACATCGATTTTAAATATAATTTGTAATTCAAACGAAGTGATACAACAAATCATTGATTCATTGAAGGATTGTCTAACTGTTTCAAAAATGAGTTGCTAAATATTATTTATACATTCTCTTAAATAACTTTTTTTACGTAAGTTTGCTATTATTTATATTAAAGCAAATACGTTTCACATTCCAGAAAATACGCGCATTTCATTCCTGTGTTCAAATACATTTCCAGGTCCCCGGTGGAATGAAAAGACGCGTGCTGAGGTGGTACGACTATTCCTGGTCTCGGGGCCGTATTCAGGGAGGGGGCGATATAAATACCGCCCTGGGACTGCTTCCAGATAAGCTGAAAACAGAGCTAGCTCTGCACGTGAACCTTAGTGTACTAAAAAAGGTAACATTCGTGATTACACAATGGCTATCTGATAGAAAAAAAATACTTTTCAGCCGCTTGGAATAAACGGAAGTATTTTCTACAAAACATCGTGTCCCTTTTTTTTTAGAATGAAGCTAATTTTGTCAAATTTGACGCTTATCTTTGCCTAATTATTTTGTTTATCAAAACTCAGTGACGCCATTTATTAAGCAAACAGCTGTCATTAAATGTTAAAAATGCCACCCTAGTTTATTAGGTAGGAAAAAAAACAAAAATATCCATTTGATAAACAGGTACCGGACTTAAAATTTAGTGATGGGATATTTTTAAATATACCAAATTTCTCAAAAGGTAATACATTTAATTCTTACTGTTGTCAATAAACCGCTATTTAGAAATTGAAATAAATTGAATAACGATTGCCTTAAAATTGTTTGATTATATTAAAAATAAACATTCAATCATTTTGTTTGAACGAAGGTTTCCTTTAAATAATACAAATTACTTATTTGGATTTTTACAAATAAAAAACGGTATTTATGTTTTTTTCTTGTGTATTATTTTATTTTAACAACTATATTTTTTATTGTTAACCCGTTTTCACTACACACACAACGTGCCCACTGTAATGTTGATGTTGAATTGTTTCTACGAAAATCCGCTTTGGCCTACGTTGGGTTGGTTGATGTTTTGATACATATAGTAACAATAAAAAATATTGCTTTTATGAATCAAGTAATTTTATTTCAATTGTGGCTTTTTACAATAGGTCATTGAAATATTATTTATGTAAAAATAGAGCGGCTGCAGATTATAGCCAAGTGAAGTGACCAAGTAGTATTCTAGGAAATCATGAGTTAAATGCGTAATAATACTTTATAGCATGGGTGTCCAACCGGTAGATCGCGATCGACCGGTCGATCCCAAAGCAAAATTTGATCGATCCCGAAAGCTTCGGTGAATTTCGAAAATATATATAATTTTAACACAAAATATACAAAAATACTTAAATTGAATTATTTTAAGCACATACCTATCTAATTATATGTATTTCGCATTAAAATATACATTTCTAAGTTTGAAGAAAGGAAAAAACCCTAAATACATAAATTTCTTATAAGAATCATATTAGAAGTCGATCGCGAGAAAACTTAAGATTGAAAAGTCGATCCCAGGACAAAAAAGGTTGGACACCCTTGTCTTACAGCAAGGGTCAACAGACTTTCAAGTAAAAAGAACCAAGTAGTCAAGTAAACAGGATAGCAAAGGTATCAAAGAACCATACGTATGTAATATATATATATATATATGTATTTATCGATTTACATCAAAATACACCGATGAAAAGGAAATTGGAGCTCACTCCACCAGCCCCAGAATTTGACGTATAGATCGATTTACATGTTGAAAAAACCTGATAACATCAAGAGTTGATGCCTGAAGAGTCGTAAAGACCGATGCAAAGGGCCGCATGCAGTTCGCGAACTGTAGTTTGTTTCCCACCGCTTTAAAGTATTGTAAAAGTTAAGGGATTCATAATGCTGTCCTGTTCGTAGATTGAACATGGCCCTGACGTTTGCAACGCTGTGTTTACAAATACATTCCAAGTCATCTTTATTAGGAAATTATTTATTTTTCTAATAAAAAAAAACACATTCTGACAATCTACATTAAAATAATGAAGCACGGCTCCACTGTCAACAAAAATTATCTGAAACTGAAAGAAAATTTCTCACTCTTAAGATAGTAGTCGAGAAGCTAACCCTTGTTTTGTTTTACTGTATAATAAATAATATTAAAATAACATTAAAAGACACATTTTATTTCAGGTAACAATATTCCAAGAGTGCCAACCTGAATTTCTCCACGACCTTGTTCTTAAGATGAAGGCTTATATTTTTACACCTGGGGACTCCATTTGCAGAAAAGGTTTGTACTTTTATTTCATCATTAAAGTCAACTTCTACAGAGATTTAAATAAATACCTACATATTTGTTTTAATGGCCATATTAACTCTTTAAAGGTCACCTGCCTATGTAAAAAATACTAAATATACATTTGCATAGTATACTCAACATTTTACTTACCGAAATTATAACATATTTGAAAAATTGTAAATATTGTATTTTATATTTTTACATACGATAAATAAGATAAACTTTAAAATATAATTTGAAATAATATTGCTTGATTCACAATATAAGTGTCAGTATGAATGGATCATATGGATGGTGTACAATTGTACATATAAGTTTCTCATATAAGGCTTAACCACAATCGGTTATTTGGCTTCTCAAGACACTCTCAATTTGATTTACAGTGTAACCCCCAATTACACTACCCCGAATTACGCGATGGTTTGAAATATTCGCCGCAAATCCCCTAATTGTCGTTGCTACGACACGGTCGTCTGAGAGGCCCATACAGTCAAATGTTGGCTAGCGTCTGTATATTCAACACGTGCCAAGCTATACACGTATAGACGAGCGACTGTCTATGTATTGGATTTTGGCGCGCTTTGCATTTCATCACTTAGTAACTAAATATTTCGTAAATATATTTTTTTTTGCAAAACTAAGGGAAATCTTAGTTTTGCATTTTTTGCGGAAAAAACCAAATCCCTTATTTTGTATGAGATTCACTCCCCCAATTACACTACCCTGAATTACACTGTCCCGACTTTAGTGTAAATGGGGGTTTTACTGTATATTCAAAATTGATTTTTAGTACACAATTATGCAAAAGTATGTTATGGTCAAAATATACACTTGGTCAATGTAAATATTTCAGCTAGTGACAGTATATGCGAGAGAAAAATTGAATACTTTAGCTTTAACAGTCAATGTGTACAATAACTAAACATACAAAATTTAAAAATAATCACGCATGCACTCATAGTGTTGTCAGTCACTCACGCAGTTGCGTTTTACTGTTTTCTGATATTTCACATAACCTCAAAAATATCAATGTTTTGTTGTCATTCTCGCTCTACTTGTATTCAACATATCTAACTTAGCCTTACTTAACCTAAGCCGTAATGTCATTTCCACTTTGACAAGCGCTTGTCAGTATACTAATATAACTTAAACCATAATGACATTTCTACTATGTCTTGCGCTTGTCAGTGAGTTTATATACTTGCTTACTAGTTAATTCATACATTTAATAATCAAAATGAATGTGAATTTTAATGATTTAAGCTTAAACTAACTCTAAGTTAATGGATCCATTTACGAGATTGTACACTTTAACTGTGATATATAATATACAATACAAGATAAAGAAGATATGTAATTTTTTTTCAAAATAATATTATTGAAAACTACTCACTCACGTTCCCAAAGAAGTGAAAGCGGTTCAAAATCTAAAACAAACTTTATAATAAGTATTTTATAAAACCATTTTTCAGGCGAAGTTGCAAGAGAAATGTTCATCATAGCTGATGGGATTCTCGAAGTTATATCGGAAACCGGGAGAGTTCTCACAACAATGAAAGCCGGAGACTTCTTTGGAGAGATTGGAATTCTCAACTTGGATGGCCTCAACAAGTAATATAATATTATATATCTAAAATTAATGGCCATATTATATAATGTCACGTCTTAAGGAGGATATTGCATGAAAAAACAATACAACACTCTTTTGTACTTATTCCACAATTATTTATTAGGAACAGGACCAGTTTTTGTTCATCACAAACATTTTCAACGGATGAAAGAACTAATCAGTTAAAATGCCCTTGATGAGCGAAACCGGTCCTGATTCTAATCAACATATGTAGATATACAATAGTACAAATGGGTATTTTATTATAAATATCTTATGAGAGCAAAGGAGAAAAGTTTTTTTTTCAGTAATTTAATTACTCGGTGCGAATTTTATAAAATTAACCTTGCTTATCTTAATAATTTTTATAACGATGAAGGGTCAGATATAAATTGCACGATATTCAAAGAACATTGCAAAGATTTTGGTTTTTTTTTTATCTAGAACTCCATTAAAGATTAGATATAACTATTTTTTTAAATGGCAATTACATTGGTTTGTGAAAGAATGATGTTCCAGATTATTGATCGATCATTGTCCATTACTAGTTACATCCATTATGTCTGCCACCCTTAGCATGCCCCATTGCAATTCATAGTTATCTAAATTGAGAATAACCTCGCATATGTTTTACTTTGTTAGCGGATATTGTTTGAAAAAACGCATTTAATGGAAGATAGAGGTATTAATAACTCTTTCAATTTACCAAATTAAAAAAATATTTATTAATGCCAACACATATATGAATAATCTTAGGTCTGTTCTTTTGAGCAAATGTCAAATCCAAATTGCAAAGAAAAATGGTTTTAAAATAGAGACATTATCACTGAAACACTTTTATTGAAATAATCGATTCTAAAATTATAATTTACTGATTATTTGAGATAATTCAATTATTCAAAATGATAGCTAGTTAATATGGTAATAATTATTTATTAAGCTATTTCTTACATGATATAACTCTTCCTAAACAATGAGGCACAATGTCTTTATGTTCTTTCTCATTAATACTTACTTATAATATAAAAAAATTGTTGCTCTATTTCTAATGTGTACTTTTATTTTTAAGACGAACAGCTGATGTCAGATCTGTTGGATATTCAGAACTCTTTTCGCTATCAAGAGAAGATGTCCTCGCTGCCATGAAAGATTATCCAGAAGCACAAGAAATTCTTCAAACGCTAGGAAGAAAACGACTTCAGGAGGCGAGAAATTGTTCCAGGAAGGCCAAAGGTGACAAATATATTCAATACTGCACTCTCTAGCCATTTGAATTATTAGTTGAAATAATTTTTAAGGATATAAATGTTATTTCAGAAAAAATCACTTCAATATTTAACAACCAAAGCTGGTCATATCCACGATTTTCTATTTGGAGAGAAATTACTTTACTGTTTACTCAATACAGTAAAGGGTTTTTACTTCAAAATTGTTTTTTTTAAATCCATTCGGCTTATGTTTAAAAAAAAAATATATGTTTCCTGCACAGACATGTAAGTATTGTCCAAGGCTATAACTGTCTGAGATATTAAGATCTCCTGTCTTTATTGTTATTTTGATGAACCCCTCTCGCACTTATAGCAAAACACTTAGGATAATATGCTATCTAATTTAAAATAAAGAAAATGTTGATTACATGGAAAAGACAGGATCAAATTTCACTCTAATCTATAAACGTATTCAATGAAGATACAATTAAATTTTCAAATGTTAATTGCATTCATTTAATATTAAAATTACCTTTCAATCATATTCTATAATACTAAAGAAATATAATATTTCTTTAAGCTGTAATATATAAAATACATATGTCCATTTTTGACTGTCAGTTGCTGAAATATTGAATTGCTATTTACTAAATTCCAACACAGGTTTTACAAAAATAAAGATGTTTTTAGTTTTATAAGAATTGTAAAATACCAATGATCTACATACCTTGTTTTCTTAAAACTAAAAAAGATATGTAATAGGTGTGTAATGTATTTGAATTATTTCATGAATTATGAAATATTTTTATTCAGGAGAAACTGGAGACGACAAGTTGGATGATGACAACAGTGGTCCAAAAAGAATTGTCCACAAACTGCGCAGTGATGTCAAGGTATATTATTGTCTTTAATATCCTTAAGCATGTTTAAATTTATATAGAATAATTCGATTCATAAGCATTTTGGCCTTTTCTTTCTTTGCATGACAGAACTTCTTTCAATTCTTTACTCCTCTCTAGGGCATTTCAAAAAAATTTAAGGCTCGGGCTAACAATGTTTTTGAGACCACCAAATTCAAAACAGAAATTGGAATAGAAAATATGAGTGATTAATTAGTATTTTTTTAATATTTTTTAGATAAGCTTTTCGCGCTTTGACAGTAACGAGTTCATTAAAAATTATTGTAGAAAAATCTAAATCAACGACTATCTAGTAATTTATAATATACAGATTTGACAATCCATTTCATTTCATCGCTCATGGTTTTGTTAAATTTTACTATTTGCAAGCTTTTAAAAGTAAAATTATTTCAAATGCTCTATTTGTTACATTTCGTATAAAATTATTTTTCAATATCTTATAATATTTTTTGAAAACTCAAAGCACTTATCAATATCATGTTAAATTAAAATTGAGACCCTTGAATTGTCAAGGGAGGACACATTGGTGAGGACCAGGTCAACAATCTTTACTAATAGGGCCTGTTATACAGCTAAGATCTTTGTCGCATTTTTATATTGAATTTGTCCACAAGACTTTAAGTGAATTTTGCAGACGGTCAGTCAGCTCACTCTCTCTATGTTTTTGACCTAAAAGTCGATCCTGTTCAACCAAGCATCATAGAAAGATAAAAAATTACGGATAGATTAACAGCATGTATTATTAGCTTTAAAGAAATTGTAACACTATGTTACAAGAATTATTAGTTCATTGATTTATCAAAGAGCATGAATTAGCCAAAGGCAAGATCTTTAAACAGTTGATTCAACTGCATCAGATGAGAAACACTGAAATTAGAAATGCATGTACAAAAACTTTACACAAAAAAGCATATGTTATCAATATCAATCATAGCTACAATTTTGTTATTGATTAGTAGAAACCAAAGATTACAAAATATTAATAACATTGTTAATAATGAAAAGGGTAAACTTTTAACTCAGTATTAATTTTACTAGTAAAGGCAAGACGATTTTAAACATCAGATATTTGTGCATTTTTCTATAAATACTCAGGGTCTTCGGAATGCACTTCGTAGCCGATCAAGACCTTCTCGAAGATCTCAATCAGGTCTGGCAAGCGATGCGATTGAACTTAGAGCCTTAGGTGCTACTGTGGCTGCTGTGGCCGGAGGGGCAGCACCGAAAGGTGTGCTAAGGCGAATGCCGAGAGTTGAGAGTGATGAAACCCACCATGCAGAGGTGAGATTTGGATTGACAGTAGACTCCATTAGTAAAGTCAAAGCTGCGAGTGAAGCGTTTCCATCTCTCCCATTGAATTGTGGTTACTAGAGAATTACTTATTTTTGTATTTTGAGTTGTTTAAATTTATTTTTTAAACATGTCTTATCGGTTTATTAGCTGTTTGTTGTTCTCTAACTCTTAAGCCTTTTAAGCCAGCCTTCCAGCCGAAAACATTGCCCAGGCATGATCCATTTGTGAGACCCCGTTTCGTTTATATCACCTCAAAACAAAAATCTATATGCTGTGCTGTTGTTTTTTATATTTGTATTATGCTTTCATTAAACATTCATATCTTATACCCAAATATCCAAAGAGAGATGGTGACTTAAAGCTATTTCGTTTTGTAAATGTTTGATATTGTTTAATGTTGTCTTGCCATCATTGGTATACTGTCAGAAAACGTTATGTCGAAAATTGGAGTGTTTTTAGTTATGAATGCAGATTGATAGATTTAAGCATGGTCTATCTCCTAAAAAGTCTATCTCATATTACATTTATTTATGTCGATATTTAAAGAAATAATACAAAACTAATTTAAGGTTCTGACTGACGCCGCTAGCACACAGACGTGGAAACGGAGCGAAAGCGGACCGTATTACCATAAGGTTGTGCGTCGTACTGGTCCGCTTTCGCACCAGTGTGCTAACGGCGTGAAGGTGTTTGGTGAAATATCAATATTAAATTTAAATCATTCAAATTTTTTACATTAACACAAATTTTATCAGTGATGATCCGGGTTTCGCCTTTCGGCATCTTCAGGCATTTATTGATGTGATTTTTATAACATTCATATTTTTAATACATGACACAATTATTTACCAATTGTCAGTTCAAGTTCATCCATACACTTGAATGCATGAAGATGCCGAAATGCAAAATTCAGGTCACAAAAATAGTGAGTTATAAGTGGCGGAAACCTGCACATAACTTAATGCTTTTTAGCTGTACAGATTTCTTATTTCTACAACTATTCAAAGACAATTTTATGACTAAACATTTTGGTCAATTGTTATTTATTCATTTGTCTTATTGTCTAAGGCCACCCTAAATTTCAGTCTGTTTCATGATATTGAAAAATGTCGATTATCTCAAAACCAGGTTTATTGAGTGGCAGTATACTGGCTGTATAATGATGAATCAAACGTTATGGTAGGACACACTGTTATTTTGAAATACAGCCAACATGGATATCATCTAACAGTGACACTCAATAATGCAAAAGTAACACGAAACATTATATTTGATTCATAAACATTATACTGTTTTTTATTTTATTGATGCAAGGTGATATCTTTGCCCTAGAGTAGCACGACATATCAATGGCCTAGATCAGGCATGGGCAACCTTTCCTAGGTATGGGGCCAAATTATCATTGTGTCTCCGAGTCAAGGGCCGGACAAAATTATTAAACATAATAAAGTTATATTAAATTAAATAAAACACGTTGCTATTTCTTATATGGTGGTGATCATGAACTAGTAGATTTGAGCCACTGCAAGCGTCCGTGTCAGCTCATTTAATCCCTCCCTGGAACTATTAATTTCTTTCTCTAATACTTCGCCGAGCTGAATCAGGTCCGGACAAAATAGCTCGGCGGGCCGGTGGTTGCCCATATATGGCCTACATCCATATAACGAGATGAGTTATATTTTATTCGAATACCTCTCTTCTACAGCTCCACAAAAGTACAACTAAAAATAATGACCTGTCTCTTGACAGGCAGATGTTTGCATATTGAAATAAAGAAAAATAAACAATCTTCTTTCTGTTCCAAATATTATGTTATGGTTTTTGTCAACGTTTCAACAAATATAAATTGAATTGAGATAAATGACTAAATAATTCACTATAAAGATGAGACTTGTAATAATTATCATTTTTTACAACTAAGTTTGGATGTGTCAAAACTTTGGTCAGCCATATATCAAAGCTACCAATTTCTAATTGTAACACTATGGAACTAAAACATCGATATATATACAAAAACACCATTCAGAAATGAACAGTAATCTTCAAAAACTGCATGGAATAAAAAATGCACCAAATTTTGCCAAAAACTAAAATGTCATTATCTCAAAACTAAGTTTTTCAAATTGTCTTACTGATGCATTCATTGGTGTATCAAGGTTTTGTCTATATGAATTTCAATAGTTTAATATATCAATATGTTCTATCAACCCTTTACCTTCAATACCTTAATCAACTGAGACATTATCAATTGTCTCGCTGGTTTGATTTTGTCAATTAGATACACCAAATATTTACTTATTGTCACTGTTATATTACAACAGATGTCACTGTTCAGTATTTTCCTATTAGGTGTATTAATACACAATTTTTTATTTCTATAGGATGAAGGCAGCGGTAGTGCTGATCCAGGATCTTGCAGTAAAGAAGAAAAAGTAATATCGCCGCTTGGTGCCGGACTTCCATTATTAGCTAGACTTAAACTTTTAAAAGAAAGACAGGTATTGCAATGCTCGAATTTAACAATTATGTACTGAAATCACATAAGAAGAAAACAGTTTTGAATTCAAATGTAGAAAATCATTACTGTTGAACAATGATATCATGTTAAACCAGTCTTAAATGTCATCATACATTCTTTCAAATATACTTTATTACCCAGAGTATAACTCAACATAAAAGATATTGTTTTATCTACTGGAGCAACTAAGCCTTTCCATATTGTACCATCTTTAAACACCTTTATTTGTTTGAGTGGTGATGAATCCGTTCTTTTTGAAGGTATTAACATTTCAAGAGAAATGATAAATCTAAGCAACGTTAAGAAGACAATCATCTGCCATCACTCTACCAAAACGTGCCAGAAATGTCCTGCTATAACTAGAAGGCCACGGTCTACAATTAATGCCGTTGGTGGCGTACAGCATTAGCTGGCGCTAAGTACAGCTGTTAGGTTTTCATGGTCATTCTTAGATATGACCAGGGCTGTGGAGTCGGAGTCGGAGTCGGAGTCGGAGTCGTGAAAAACGGGCGACTCCGACTACTTTTAAAAAAAAATGCAAATTAAAAAAAAAAAAAAATTACTCACGAAATTTATGAAAATTGAATTACGTAATAATTATTGTGATATAGCTTAATAATATTAAACGTGTAGGTATCATGAGTCACGCCGAGCCAGTGAGTCACCAAGATCCACTGCATATGAGTCCGCGCAAAAGTTGTTGTTTCTTTCTTTCTCATGTCGAAAAAGTAGATTCGATATATTTTTTTTTTTTACTCGAAGTGCATACATTTATATGCACGCATTTTTTAGTCAAGTCATAGTCGGACTCGGAGTCAAATTCGGAGTCGGAGTCGGAGTCGGAGTCGTGTTTTTTTTTAACGACTCCACAGCCCTGGATATGACGCATCAGGACTTATGACCAGACAGATTGCTGGTTGTTATATTAAATAAATCAAAAAAAAGAAAAAATGGTTACAACATGAAATTTGAAAAGTATTTGAGACTCGCATGGGATCAGTTTTTGACTGTTTTGACCATACTTGAAGACGACCTAATAAAATTATCATTGAAAAAATACATATTTTTTAATTATTTTCATTTGAATCAAATAAAACTTTGTTTATTTTACTGATTAAATTTATAAATCATCGTTTACTTTGTTAAATTTGTCAAGTTCTTAAATTTATATTAATTATAAAGTTTAGACGCTGCAATGCTCTAAATTAATTAGAGACACAGCATTTGGCGCTCCTGCGCGTCAGGCACAGGGTTGCCAGATTTCCAAAATCACAGATCGGGACATTCACTATTTCGAAGGCTTTGATACATGTACACGTCGGGATTATAGAGGGACTTGCAATGCGGGACTCGGGATGTGTCGATTGAACTCGGGACAGTCCCGCTCAAATAGGGACGCCTGGCAACCCTGGTCAGGCATGATGACGAGACTACACTAGTTCATTTTCATAGTAAGCATTCGTTGGTCGCGTATGGCCCCACTCTGTAAGCGGTCTACGACGTTTATAGTAGACCAGCGCCTATCGCACAGGGGAGATACACAGTACATACATTTATATCCTGGTTTAAATATAAAGCAAAGAAAGCTTTTTAGGATTAAATTAATATTCTAGATAAAAAAAAGTTTCGTTTCATTCACATTTCAAGATATTTTTGGTTCATGCTTATTCCTACTTAAGCGGTAATCTTTTTGTATTGACACAATATTATATTGTATTCCAGGAGCGTGAAGAAAAAGAAGCATCTAGACACAGGGGATTAACAATTCCTCAACTGACAGCACCTACAAGCCAACCAACCCCATCGACGTCAACTACGAGTGAACCCGAAGTGATCGGAGCAGGGTTGCCTTTACTTCAAAGACTTCTTCTTCTTAAAGCCAAAGAGGACCGAGAGAGAAATCTGATGGGACCGTCCACTAGCGGAATAGAAAAAGCAACCCTGAGTAGCAATCCCCCGTCCAGTTCCGATACCATAAGTCCCAGTTCATTGAAAAGTCCTCTGAGTCCCACGGTCAAGACGCTGAGTCCCATGAGGAAAACTTCAGGATCCAGCTCTCCTGGAAAATCTCTCAGCCCCACCACAAAACCATCCAGAAAAAACTCATCGGGGTCCAGCGACTCTTCTTCGAAACCCAAAGTTAGCTTTAAGGATAAGATTATGAAGTTGCAAGAAGATGGAACTTCGGTCACTCAGCCGCTGTGTAAAGAAAAAATCGACAGTGATAAAAAGGTTAAAATGATAGATAAACTTCCAATTGTTGTTACGAGTGACAGCAAAAACGTAGTGCAAACAGAATCGAATCAAGTGACTCATTCCATATCGATTCCCGTTAGTGTTGTGAATAAAATTAAGTCACCCGCCAAAGCGGTGGGGACCACGTTTAGAGACAAGCTTAAATTACTGCAGGGCGGCTCTCCGGCTCCGAAAGATCCGCCGGCCGCCGCTGTCGAAGTTGTGCCAAATAAAGTAGAACCTAGCGTTAGTAGGAAGATAAATTTAGATATTAAAATATTTCAGCCGCTCGAATCGCAAACTGCGGATAAGAGCGCGACCGAAGAGCCGAAAGCCGGCGGTAGTAAAAAACCTTGGTCGAAACTTAAGAAAGCTTCTATTTTAGGAGACCCTAAAGAGTCGGCCAAGCAGCCGGAGCAAATTAATGATAGTACGCATGATAAAAGCGGTGCCAAATTGCTAGACACGAGTGCCAAAAGTACAGCTGTATGTAAGTTACCTTTAGGAAAAAATACCCAGCCGCCAGTTGCGTCCTCCGTTTCAATAATGCCATCCCCTATATGTATAGTAAACACCGGTGATAATAATAATGTAGATTTAGATAATAGGAACTTAGAATTAAGCAGTGAAACGGAATCGGCAGCTCAATCTTCGAAAGATGATAAGCCTTCACAGTCAATTAGTAAAAAGAGTGCAGAGAGCAAAACAAAGGAATCTGAACCCGCAAAGGGTAAGTCTTCTTCCAAAGGAGGAAAGAGTGTGTGCAAACAGAAGAATTCTCTGTTTTCAATTACAAAAAAGAATAAAAGTTACGCATCGGTCGAAGATCTTTCGCCTGAATATGGAACGCTACCTTTTGTTAAAAAATTGAAAATATTAAACGAACGACAAAAATTAGAATTGCTAGAACAAGAAGTAAAGAAAACAAGAAGTTCGAGCTTAGATTACGGAGATTCTATACCATCGGACTTGGACTTGTTGACGAGGAGTAATTCTGAAGGCAGCACGATGGGCCGGATAAAATGTAACAACATCGGTCATCTGGGTGACATGTCTTTATCGTCTGGATTAGACTTATCTCAACCGCTATTGAGTCCGGAATCAAATGAGACTTTAGAAAGGCGAAATTTGAAATCAATACTAAAGAAACTTTCAGAGGACAATTCAGTTCAAGATTCTCCTGTTTTTTGTCCAAAGGAATTCAAAAAGTTGATAAGAGCTCCAACAATTGAAGGATACGCTGCGAGGCATTCAAAGTTTGCAAAGAGTGTTACTTTTAATCGAGATACTTTGACGTCTCCACCCGACAGTGTCACGAATCAGCAGAAGCCACTGTTTCCATTATCAAACCCTTATCAACGCTTAACAAACGTACAGTCCGGGGAGTCTTCCGATAAAGCTGAAGAGTTCGACGACATCTGGGTGAGTGATGACGAAATCCTCAGCCCTCCGATCAGTGATAATCTGATGGAGATCAACCAAGATGTTGAGAATCATCTACCGATAACAGACAGATCGTCACTCATCGATGAAATGCTGACTGATAAACAAGCCAGGGATCTGGAAAGTCTCACTTCCACGCTGGATCCAAAGTTTAGATATACAACGAGCGGATTGGAAGATTTGCATCCGGAGGAGATAAGAGTACCAACTGAAAAACCAAAGCTACACTTGATAGCTGCGGTAGGAAATCAAAGAAAAATGTTTAGAGGTAACTATAAAATATGTTTTTCAATTTCATTTTTTCATCTACGATAAATTAATGTCTTATTTTGTATTTAGCAAGGCACTATAGTCAGTAGTGTAGGAAGGGGTCCTGCCACCCGGGGCGATCCTTGAATTTGCCGCCCCCAATATGTCTTCCAATTTTGTTTTTAATCACTTCTATTTTTTTTCTATGAACTAGGAGTTTTAAATACAGGTGGCTTAATTTTGCATTTATTTTTGAAAATGCCGCCTCTAAATATGTGCCGCCCGGGGCTGTCCGCCCCTGCCACACCCTCCTTGCTACGCCACTGACTATAGTGTTTCAGAGTTAAGTAAATAACAGTTTTTTAAGTAGCTTTCATAATGTTATTTTGTTTTATCTGACAAGTTTTCCTTTCAGCAACCAATTATCATACTTAAAATCATCATTTTCAGTTTATCTCACTGTTGCTTCTGCTAGCAATATGTTGAATAAAAGAAGGCAACAAAATATTGAAATTTTTGAGGTTATGTTGGTTATTGCGTGGTTGCGCATCCACAGCAGTGGACAGTGGCTAACAACACTATGGCGCACACATGATTATTATTGAGTTTGTAAATATTTTGACTGTCTTTAATGTACAAATTGACGAGTAAAACTGTTCATTTGCTGTCTCGTGTATACTGTAACTGTCTAAAATGGACAATGTATATAGTGACTAATAATTTATACATTGAATATGTGCATACTTTAACAGTAACATGTACATATCACATTTTTCTTATTGATAAATTTCCTATATTGTTTTGCTTTACAATAATATTGCAAACAACTAATTTGATTTTATGAAAATGTAATTTGAGATTGAAATTATATTTGTTCAGAATATTCCGTAGATTTTAGCCTGTTACAATTAGTTTGTTGCAATGAACATTCTTTTCTAGTAAAACATCATAATTTTATTGCCCAAAATGTTTTTTTTTGTGCAAAAGCCTTCTATAGACAGATTTTCTTACAAAATTGTTTACTTGGACTGTTAATTTCTCTTTGAAATGATGCATGGAAATTTAATTCTGTTTCAGGTTCAATAGAGGAACAAGAATATTTCGGGGAAGTACTTTTGGGAATAAAGCATGTCATACAAGGCCATCTACATGAAGTTCAGGGAAAATTTCAAGACAGGTTAATATTTTCATTGTTTTAACTAAATAACTATATTTGATTTATTCATCAATATGATTATTTCTAAAATAATTCTTGATTCAATTGTGATAAAAAGTTTCATTGTAAAGAAATCGATAATTTAAAGTGACATAAATACACAATCCAAGCAAATCTAATAAATTCAATATACTTTTCCCACAAATTTTGTTTAAGTTGTGTCAATGTAATAGCATCAATAACAAAAATAAATTAAAATTCACATTCATTCATGTTGCAAACTATTGACAGAAATGCAATATGTCTCAACTTAACAGATATAATGGAAAGTTATTAATTGTTTAAGCTTTTTAAAAAATCCTAACTAAGGGCCATAACCTCAAAGAGATATAACAAAAAACATGCATGACGGATACAAATATACATCTGAAATATGTACCTCTTGAAAGTTTAATATAAATGATTTATTTGGTATGCTTTCTGGCATTCCAGATTCAACAACTTAGAGTTGGAAGTAAGGAAAAGAGATGAAATCATAACACAGTTGCAGTCGAGAATCCAAGAATTGGAGCGTGTAGGATTGCCGGTCGGAGGATCAGGCTTTATATTCAGCATGACCCAGCAGGAGACAGAGGACAGAACTGTGAATGATGACGTTGTATCGAGGGAAATAGATGTCGTCACGACTCTCACAGCCAGCTCTGGGAGTGATGATATATCTTTGGATCAAGGGTTTATGGTAATTGTATTATACTCATCATATTATATATAATTTTATTATCGATACTCACCATAATTTACATATATTGAAGTAAAAAATAACAACACTCAAGCGAGTTATATGGATATGAAACATCGAGTTGTTCTTCTAAGTTCTCATTACTTGTGTATAGCTTTCAATTTGTATGGTCTTAACCGTCAACTCTCGGTTGGAAGGTGTTATATTTATAAAAAAAAATGTAATATTTGTCACTAATTCCACGAAAGAACAAAATTGTGTTTTTATTCTTATAGATATAATGTCATTCCATCAAAAATGAGCAGTTCCACAATTTGAATTTGCAGTATAATTATTGGCAAAATATTATTTTGATTCCATCAGAGGACACATACTAATAGCTCAGCATTTTTTGTTTATAGCACTGCATTCTTTCTGGTGCAATCCAAATTTCAATCTGTAACTTCTCTATTTACAGAGAGGTGATTCATTAGATACTGTCTTTACCACATCTCCACCAAGCGTAGTAACAGCTGAAGATTACGAAGACGATTCTGATCAGCTGCACGAACAAAGCGTATCAGTCGCATCAATATCCCAAGAAGACGATGACCAAGAAACACTTCGGAGATTGACACGGGCAGCCATGACTCTGGAGCTTGAAAGGATGACCGAAAGCCAGTCGATTAAAAGTCCCGATGAAGCATTGCTTCTGAATTCAAGAAATATGAGAAGATCTAGTGCGAGATCGTCAGCTGAAAGACCAGACGCAACATATTCCAGACAGAGAGCAGTGAGATTGAGAGAAAGGAGGTCTTGGGAAGAAAGTAGTGATCAAGAAAGTATGGAGCTGCAAGAGCTACCAAGGTAAATTATCATATAAACGTTTATACATTGGTAATCCATTTCTTGACACACATTTTGTCTCTATAAGGACCACTTTTAAGGTGTTCACTGTCAATACTCGGTGGAATGGCATTATAATAAAAATATTTTATTATTTTTATCTATAAGGACCATCGTCAGACAAAATATATACAGTGTATTTAATTGATTGTTATTCAAATTCCAAAAATTACCTTTGAACAAACTTGACTTCAAGGGAAGATACCATAGCCTTACTAATTATTACCTGTGTGTAGGTTGAAAATCCCAAGGTTAATGAATTTGAAAAGGGAAACCACCCCTTATACCTTAAATATTTTATATTAATTTATACGTTAATGAAAGCTTTCATTATTTTTTTAAATTCCAAGCTGATCTTGAATTTTTTTTGTTGTTGCCTTAAATCAAATAACCACAAATGGATTTTTGCTGCTGTTAAAGATCAATATCTCCCCAACTGATGGGTTGTGAAGAACGAGCACTCCTCAGCCCTGACGTTGTCGGCGGATCAAATAGTCGAAAATCGAAGAAATCCCCGCATCATTTCCATCTGTTTGGGTCCCATCTTGATTCAACGAGGGCGAAAATCAAAAAGACCAAGTCGGTAGACACAGGAATACATCACACTGGAACAAAAGGAGGAGGTTGGTTTGTTACTGTATTGATTTTTAAAATTATATAATTACAATTTTAATATACTGCAAATAATTGTGGTATTTTCTTGTACACAGAATTCCTATTATTTTGTTGCGTCTTGGACCTATGTTTTCACATTTGTCAGTGTTTTTAAAAAGAATGAAACAATCATTTTAGCAAAATCGAGATTATGAAAAAACAACATTCAATTCACTAATATTACTGTGGATTATTTTTTTTAAGTTTTGAATCAATGTAATTGAAAACACTACACATATACTGTCAAAACAAAATCTTAATAGTGAAATTATTTTAAGCCAAATGTGCTGATTTTCTGTGAAAATTATATAGCTTAGTTTTTTTATTAATTTTCGCTCCCTATTTGGAGCATTTGGCCACCAAAACTCTTCCCAGCATCTTGCAGGTCCACTGATAACATTCAAATGATGATCAGCAGCGGGCTTTTAATAGAAACGAGAGCAGAGTAGCAGAACAAGCTTTACTTTATAGATTTAAATAGTTCAAATCGTAAGACAACCAAATGGAAAAATATTTGGATTCCGTATATGCATCCTGAATTCTGAAAGTATTCATTATTAATTTTATGGTAATGATTTATGATTTATAAATAATATTTTCAGGTGGTTCTACTTCAGATCACGAGCACCGGAAGTTCAGTTTGGGATCGTTCTTTGGCTATCACCGAGGTGTCCATTCTTCTGGGAAGCAGGCTGTGTCACCTTGCAGATCAGTCAGACAAGAAACTGTGGTCTTAGACATGGGGAGCGAGTATGCATCTAGCGATGGAAATAGGTAAATGGCTCTATAATTTATGAAGTCATTGGAGAAAAATTATTACACTATGTTTGTTGTTTTAATAAATTTCTAAAGTATATTCATATACCCAGGCAGAGATAGTGTTTTTGGGTTACAGACTGACAGATTATTCAATAAAAATATGCATATCAAAAAGTAAGGAATCATTTGTTCCAAAGAGGGCTCTCAATTTCATGATTATTTTTTATTTCTAGGTAGATTTAGATTTTAATTTAATTAATTTAATTTAGATTTTAAAAAATTTAAAAAAAAAATTTGACATTACAGCTTACGCCAATGCGTCAAATATTTTTAAAGTTTTAAAGTTGAAAGATCATACGAGATATACTCGATGAGAATTTTTTTTTGTAAGTCACATGAGATTAACTCAAGGAGAATTGACGTCACAAACACCCATGCCTTAGATCTCAATTGATAAATTGAAAAAATCCAACTTGACATTGTGACCTTACCGGGAATCGAACCCGGACCCCCCTGATCGGTAGAGCAAGCTCTAACCAACTAGACCTAAGCCATTATATCTCATAACCGCATGTATTTTAACTACTACTAGTACTTTATTATGAACAAAATTATGAATAGTGATTGTAGGGGTCAAAACACAGGTCTCTAGTTGACTTTTAAGAATGACTCAAAGGCAACTGCGTGAATCTTCTGCCAGAAAGATTCCTTTGTAATTGATTCTTTACTTGCCCTAAGAGCATTCATTATCTGAAGCATCAAATTGCTTGATAATGTTGTGGTTGGCCACTTGCTCTATGGGAGAGATATCTAGAATAGAAGGATAAAGGTTGCACCCAGAACATGACATAGCTATAGAGATCCTCTTTGGGATCTTCACTAACTTATATGATTTACTTACTCGTTAATTCCAGGGGATGCACGGTTTGCAATTAATCATTAAAAACAGAAATATATGTCTTTTATATCAAATTATTGATACAAAATCTATTAGACTGTTACCTACCCTGACTGTATAACTTCTTTTCTGGAGTTTCCTTGCATATTCCATTCTAATCTTATAGCTCTTCAACAAGTAGCAGCGGTGAATCAGATTACCTTCCTCGCACTCCGATGTTCGAAAATTTCCAATCGTCTGAAGCGAGCTCTTGTGGGGGAGCGGGAGATTGGGAAGTCGTCATGCTGGCTGAAGAACTAGAAAGAAGGGAAAGAAAAGAAGCAAGGAAGGCGAAAGGTTCACACGGAGGGAGACGAGGAGGAGATCACATCTTAAGGAGTCTCGAAGAGGTCAGTTAAAACTAAATATTTTGTTTATCAGTAATTTAAATTATTGGGAAGGTTTTTTGAAACCGATCGATCAATGACACGCCATTTCATGAATTAAATCTATATTAATAAAAAATGAAAAAAGTGCTAGAAATTAATTTAAGCAATTCTTTTTATTCCAATGTGTATAATATTAGTGAAAATTTTCTTGTAATGAAATATTTTTATTATTCTTCAGGAATCCGATGTCCAAATGACACCTCAACACCACCAGGCTCCATCGTTTGACGAAACAAGACACGAAAATTCACCGCATAGACTTCAAAAGACAAGCTCGTTCTCTGGAAGCTCCTCTTCATCCCTCACTCGCCCGGATTGGCTGACTCGTAGATCAAGAGGTCTCATTCTCAGAGCTTCGAGTCTCGAAAACCAGGAAACTCCGAGATCTCCCCCTGGCCTGGCTTGCAAGTCCAACAGTACAGGAGGTCACAAGAGACTTTGATGCTCAGAAGGAAAAACAGCGGTTCGGGTTCTGACTGCTACATTCATTCAAACGGTTTATGGATGAGTCGGTAGTTAGCGCAGTGGTAATAGGCTGTATACGAATTGATTTTTACTTAATTTACTGACATCGCCGAGCGGCTATCTTTAATATTAATGGCACAATAGAAATACTTTCCCAGAATTAATGCACCACGTTATTCCCTAATAATTTAAAATAACGGAATAAATTGGACTGAACTTATTTTAAAAATTCAATAATTTTTTCCTTCTTTATTAACTACTTATGTTTGTTGAAATAACACCTTGCAAAATCTCTATAAGTAATTTAATTTTCCATTTTTTCTGGCGCTACAGTCTGTGGTGAATCTTAGCTCCTTAAATCAGTCCTTTACTTCACTCGGTCATCTGTCTTTCTAGGATTATCGCTGACCCTTATCACTCGTAAGTCTCTTGACAAAGAAATTCATTCAGCAAAGTTGCGGTCTTCCGAGACTCTCATTTACCTACTCACAAAATCACTGCCCTTTAAATTGCAATAGCAGTTACAATGGAACCTCGAACTATCGCGAGTTTCAGAACCCTCCAAGGCAACAATGAATGAAGAATTATTGAACATAGTTCTTATTTGCTGGGGATATCAAAAATAGCGATAAATGCAGGAAAGTAATGAATGAAAGAACGATGTATCAGGGTTTTAATAATTGAAGATATTGCGTCTTCATACATTAAGAGGCATGGTTTTTTATAAAATAGAATTATTACCTCGATTATTGATATATTTCGAATGATTTCTTTATTATTTAGTTACAACTTTTTGCATTATTACTTTTTAGTGTTTTAGGTGTGCATAGAATCTAAAATGGCAATGTATTTAAGTTTTACAGTTTTTTTTAAATTGATAACTATTTCTGTTTTACGTCCTATATTAACAGCTTAACGACCGTGGACGCGTATTTGAATCTTTGAAAAACAAAGGTTGCTGGCCGGCGGACACATATATGCGTGTAGGCAAAGTATCTGGAAGTTAAGAAAATTAAATTTTGTAAAGATATCTCAATTTGCTTACAAATTATAGTGAATTTAGTAAAATTACAATTTTTGCAAAATTTTATTTCGCCAGGTGAAATTTTATAAAAAAAACCTGCGGTCGTTAAGCTGTTAAAACTAAAATTAACTTAGCTTTGTATACTTGCTTAGAAGAAATACACAATACATATGCTCATTTATTTTAACATTCTTACTTGTATTGATAAATAAAGTGAACAAAAGATATAAAAAAATACCAATGACATTCTTAATCATCAAACAAAATCAAACACCATGACTTAAACCAGTGAAGGAGAACCTGCAGGCCTCTTGGCTACTCAGATGCGGCCTTTTGACTTGATCAAAATGTTCACTTTGATCAAAAAATTGTACGCAAGCGTTTGGAAAAAAAGCGTAATCAATCCATTATATGTTCGACAGTTGAAAAAAAAAAGAAGGGGGGGTGTCAACGTTTTCTTTACTGCGGCCTTATATTGAATCAGATAAATGAATGTAGCCTTTAGAAATAAAAAGCTTCCCCACTCCTGGCTTAAGCCGTTACATAAAGTTAATTTAATAATTATGTGTAATCATTGAAATTAAAACTAATTTGCTTCAAGACTAACATATTTAATGATCCTATATATGTTACAGTTCCTTGGAAAAAAACACGAAGTTTTTATATTTAAATCTTCAATCTATTATATTTAAATCTTCACGTTTCAACATAAGTAAGGATGTTAGAATATATGAGATGATGTATTGCATAGCTAAGATAATGTTAGCTTAAACACAAGGTCCAAAATAGCTATCAACTTAGTCAAAATTATGTAGAACCAAAATACATTGTTACTTATCACCTTATTACAATGGAGTTATACCAAATAAATGCCGAGTCAATCAATACACCGAATCAATTTGAATTTTCAACATAAGCCGCATGTGAAACTAACGAATACGATTGGCAGAGCAAAGCTTCGGAAAGAGATAATATGTCTAGATAGGTACCCGTTACTCATAGGGTATATCTAAGAATAATGAACGCAATTATATAACACTCTATTTTAGACGTAGGATAGGAAATAAAATATGAAACGCTATAATTTATAACTGTTGAATTTTTCGAAAAATTATCAGTATTAAAAAATATTATATTATCAATAAGTATGGATAAAAAATACCGATAAATTTTGACGATAAAATTGAATATTATTTACTAGTGTAAAGGTAGTTATAGTTATATATAATTATTCTGCACACTATAATATTTTTTACAGCTTCTGAGTCAATAAAATTTATATCAGAACATTAAGATCGGTCCAAATATTATTTACGTGTTAACATAGTGTAAATCCAACAAAGTTTTCTTCACACTTGGGTGAGGATTTAAAAAAAAGTCACATGTTAAATTATTTATAACTCAAAGTTCTTTTATCAAGCTTTCTATTGGCTAGCACTGGAAATTCATTGAAATTAATCCTTTGTTTGAATA